>JABASH010006452.1:0-10607 GCA_019776445.1 Tomocerus maximus
CAATATTTTCAAAACTAACACTCTATGCCGATGATGCCGTACTATTTTATTCTTCGAATGATGTCAAGAAAGCAGAAGCATTTATCCAAATAGACTTGAATGCTATTATCGAGTGGGGAAAGGCGAAAGGCTTGGACATAAATGTTACTAAGACTAAGCTTATGTGTTTTCACGCAAATAATATGAAGTTACATAAAGTAGTTATTCTAGTGAATCAAATATGCATAGAACAAGTTGATAATTTCTGTTATTTGGGTATTATTTTAGACAAAACTTTAAGATGGTCTGATCAAGCTGATTCTGTTTGTAATAAGATGAATTCTAGAGTTAAGCTTATTACAAGATACAAAAGGTTTTTTAGTTATCACAAATTGTGGATTATATGTAACTCATTGGTATTATCAACACTAGACTACTGTCTACCAATATGGGGAAATATTGCCCAAACTAGAATAAGCAAAATAGATAAAATTATATCTCGAATGTGTGGGAAAATATTGTTTCATAAAAGTAGTAAATTGTATTCAAAAAAGTACTTTACCACTCTAGAAAAGGTAAACATACTTAATATGCAAGAAAGGAGAGATGTGTACTCATTACAATTTGTCTATACGCATGTTATTCAAGAACACTCACCCCTACGAGAGTACATCATTGGAAAAGATTATCTACTGAAATCAACATCCGAAAGAGCATCACGAAGAAAAAATGATTTTCTCATTCCTAAAATTGATACCTCCTTTGCAAGGTCATCCTTCTCCTACCGTAGTGCTAAATTATGGAATCTACTACCGACAAAAATTCAAGAAATAAAGTCCTCAAATGAATTTGATAAATGTATTAGGGAACACTTCATAAAATTACGAATTGAATAAGTTATTACTATACAATACATGAAATACAAATAATATTATAACTGACATGCTAATTTATAACAATACTAAACTTAAGCAAAACCTTTTCTCTTATTATTAGTTAGAGTGACTATGTAACGAAAATAATATGTTCTTGTAACTGTTTTTAAGTTGGTCACTGAAATAAATTGAATCTATACCTATATACCTATAGACCGAAACGTTCTCACATTTTCCGTTCCTTGCAGAGGTCATTCAATGGCGCGATTATTTGACCGTGAGAACGTTTCGATCTCAACTCTAAACCAACTACCGCGCGAGTACGTGAGGAACCCTGATATAGACCAGTCTGCGTTCCTTGGTTTGAACACAATCTTTCTTCCAAAAAAATGTTTCATTGCCCCTCCCCTAGTTTACTCTCATTTTTGTTACAAAAAATTATGCTCAATATTAGACGCAGCCATTTTGGTAGAAATCGAAGGGGAATGTCTATTTTCTTAAAAGCTGAGAAAGGAATTTATACAGAAGCGGAGAAAGACGATAATATTATTATATATATTATAAGATAAGCAACTTACATGAGTTAGAGACGCTTGACTTGGGTTTATTTAGAAAAATGTAGGGTATTTTACACGTTTTTATGTTCTAGTAGTGAATCCTGTCCACCGTACGAAATATTCCGTCACTGACCATGCTTTTTTCTTGGCGGTGTCCATTTTTCACACCTAAAATATATTTTAAATCATATAATTTACAATAATTAACTAATGACATAATTAAATTCTATACATAAAAGTACAAAAGAATAATGATGGGTGTGATAGAATGTTTATGTGATGTATTAGTACTTTGTGATATTAAATAAACATTGTGATGTCATTACTATTTAGTAATTATGACTTGGCTTTGTTTGAGGGAGTAAGGCAACTAAACTGCATGGCTTGCCTTCGGTGCTGACTGTTGTTAAAACAATAATTCCATCCTGTATGATTTGAACTGATTGGAACTTTGATAAAATGTGAATTGAATTACATTACCAATTACAATGTAGTTTCCAAACTTTGTTGCTTTTTTAGCAAGCTGTAAAAACGTTAAGTGCTTCTCAAATATCACAACAGTCAAAGTAAATATATTATTAACCTCCAAATTCTAAAAGGTTATTTTAGCATTGGTGGTGGTGGTTTGGTCATAGTGTCTATGTTCTATGTCTTAAGCGATATAGATATAGTGATCAACAATTTGACATGTCATATCATAATGTAATCCATTGAATTTCGTACACGGTCTCTAATTTATGAGCTTTATATAACCAATCGAGTCGAGTCATATCATGAAATCATTTATCAACTTTTCCCTTTCATCAAAGTCAAAGGCCAAAGCAAAGAGATCTATCAATACAGATTCCATTCAAAGTATTTGTCGCTAATATATTATACAAATATTTGGAACATTTTAAATAGGTATTGACTTTGAAGTGAACGTTTTTAATTTTTTGAATTCGCAGTTTTTGAATAAACAATTTTTTGGTTAGTTTCTAAGAATGACATACCTTTTCCTGACAAAAAATCGTTCCCCAATTTTAAATTTAGCAATAAAACAAAACAGGCACAGGTCTCTTGCCTATCATGTTTATTAAAGTGCCACTTAATCAGTTACAATCAGGTTAGTGAATGCCTCCGTTTGCCACAAGTTAGCACCGAAGACAAGTTATTATACGACATATACCTTACTCCCGAAAAAAACCGAGTTGTTACTAATTTTGATTTCGATTAGTCAGTTACGTACTTACGTATATATAACTATACAAATGAACTTTGTTTTATGTGTACTGTACAATATCATAAAAATTAATTAAATTTACGTGGATTAAAATAGAAAATAGATTTTTTCTCACTTCTAAGATTAAGGATTAAGTTTAGTAGAAAAGACTTCTACAGAGTCGTAAGTTCTAATCAATTAAAATGTCACATTTCTAGAACCTTCAGTTTTAAATATAGTACTCTAATGAATCATTGAATCATATATACGATTGCATTTCAAGTGAATATAATTTAATTCTAGATGGTTAAGTTGTCTGAATAATAAATAATAGATTAAAATTTGTCTCTTAACTGTCACTGTTGTGAAAACGTTGTTGATCACGGTTGGTGTAATGACCATCGTTGCTTGTTGTCCATTTACTCAAAGGAGTGGTCAGTGGTGGCCGACGAATGATGGATGGGCACTCACCGATGACCGAAAGAAACTACATAATAAACATAACAATGATAGTATGACACATTCATAATTATCAATTATTAAATTAATTAATCAATTGTATCATTGTTCATAAAGCTGAGTTAATAGTTTTCGTTAGATAAATTTGCAATTTAATTTTAAATGAATTAATGGAATCCTTACTGAATAATGAGTCGTCAGTCTAGTTATATTGTGACAATATTTAACTGATTTTGACAAACATCAAAGTCAAAAGTGAACTACAGTCAGATGACAGATAATTTTGAAACGTAAAGAATGTCCCAGAAGTTTGAATTTATAGGGGAAAAAATGAGATTTAATTAATTATTAAATTGTTAGATGCAACCGCAGGATTTGGCAGATGACATAAAAGGAAGTGTGTGTAGTGATTAGTCAGTTATTGGTGAATGACCTATATCAATTAATTTCGCTTATCAGGTCCTTATCAACAAATCCTTTATCATTTATTGTTTTTAGAAATTGTGTTGTGGTTCCGTATTTGTTTATTGTTTCAATTATCATTTATTTGTTTGTTGACCACGATTACTATTTGCCACTTCGTCACTTTTTTGGCAGCCTGATTGTTCCGTATTTGGTGTCCGTACTTTGAATTTGTCTCTTAAACAATATGAGTTGATTAACTGACTGACTGTATGCTAACGTACCTAAACACTAACAAAGTGTGACTGAATAATATCATTAATAATTCAGAATTATCGTTTTATCTTTGATCGACTCAAATCTTGTTTCTCCTAGTGCCTATAGTCAGTCAGTCAAAATTCAAAATAGATTTGAATTTGCACATCTTTTTCTGTATTTATTCATTTTTCCATCTTCCAGTAATTGTAATGTAATTATAATAACACCTGTTCTGTTTAAATAGCTGACTCGTGTAAACTGCCAACGTACATATTTAAACTAATAGTTAATTAATGTATTGACGTTCTTGACAATGAACATCCAACTAACACTAACCGATACTAAATAATAAATTAATAGCACAGGTAAATAATAATTATTAGAACTATTACGATCTCCCTGCGCTGCGCACCGTCGAGCGTTGATCATGGAATCACAAGGAAAAAAGAGGCTACTTACGAATTTCCAAACAACACCCGACGTTCCCAATGTTTAAACAGCTGACCGACACGCATTCTACTATTTGTTACTCCGAGGAACTTTAATTGATTGTTCGGATTTAGTTTATTTCAGTGACAAATTCTTAACTATTAGAAAGCTAGCAATGTAATGGGCCATTAAGTCTGTATTTCTCTATTTCTGTCTGTAACTGAGTGAGTGAGCACAATAACTCTCGAACGGATTGAGATAATGGATTCAAACTTTTTGTACGTATCACTGAGACACTTAAGAATTTTGAGTTTGATGATATAGCGTCCATCTGACTTTTGACCTCATAATAAAAAATTAATAACTCAAGAATTCGCTCAAACTTTTTGTACCCAATCTAGACGGTTCTGATAAACGTTTAAATTGAAAATGGTGTCCATTTGACCTGTGATCTTAAAGTAAAAAATTAATAACCCAAGAATGGATTGATAACTCGTTAAAACCTTTTGTACGTCTAAGGGGGTCTAATGAACTTTTAAATGGAAAATGACGTCCATTTGACCTTTGACCTCAGTAAAAAACAAATAACTCAAGACCGGATTGAGACATTCGTTCAAACTTTTTGTACGTAATCCAGGGGGTGTCGTCACACGTCCTGAAGTTACACCGTAACTCTTGAAGTCCGTCAACACCGTAACTCTTGAACGACTGTACAGACCAGTGGAAAACACATGGTAGAACATCAGTTTCGACGGGGCCCAAAAGTCATGCTGAAATGTAGCCGAAGATAAAGGAATATCACTTACAGTTTGCTTAATGTCAATTATACGTAACCTGATACCCGGTAAATATTAACCAGGTAACATACTTTCTTGGATCTGAAATTTAAGCAAACTGTAAGTGATGTTCCTTTGTCTTCGGTTACATTTCAGCATAACTTTTGGGCCCCGTCGAAACTGATGTTCTACCTTGTGTTTTCCACTGGTACAGACAGAAGTTGACCATTGTTGGCAAGAGCAATGCTTAAAGAACTCTGCGACGAATCCTATTGAAAAAGGGCTAAATTCACAAAATGGTATTATATTAACAACGCCTCATGTTGCAGATTTATTATAGTAGCAAAAAATGAATTAGAGTTTCTTAGTCAAGGTCCGAGGCATCTAGGAACCCTATTCGGTTCGATGAAAGTACGGTATGGTACGGTACCCGGACGAATTTTAAAGTGCATGTGGTTGCGGACGCTGACAATATTTTACCCCGCCGCGGCCTTGCAATATTTTACCTGACTATATGTAAATGTCGGGTAACATATTGTAAGATGTCGGGTCACCCATATATGAGTTAAAATTTCGGATACCATGCGCCAGGCAACTCTCAATAAGTAAAAGGAGGATTTGTATGGTGCACCAATTCAATTTATTCAATTCAGTTAAATTCATAGTTTATTATTAAAAGTCTTAAAAGGCTGTCTGCCTGTCGATGCACTGAACATTGATTTGATAAATCTCCCATGGGGAATAGAAACTTCCTATTAAATTCCGCCCTACTTTCACCTTACCTTGCGTGGCGGTCAAAGGGATTGTGGAGTATTTGGAGATCGGTTTGCCTTCTGATTATGCCATCCCCCAGTTTTGGGTACTATTACAATGCGTCCCATGTTGTCAATTTAAAACAATTTTTCCAATATGAGGCATCCCGGCATCCGTATCATAAAACTTCAGACATTCAGAGTATAATAAAAACGTATTTTTAAATTCCAAGTACGTAAAGTTTTAGATTGAACTATTGAACCCATAAGAAGCAGATAATATTGTTTTTCAGGGATATGGCATTACCTGAAGAGGCGCATCAATGACAATCTAAAATTTTACGTACCTTGCTTAAATTGAAAATTGCCTTTTATTTAGGATACTTTCCAGGAATCAAAGAAATTAAGGGTCACACTGCGCCCACGGCCACTTCCTAATTTTTAGTTTCACCGTTTAGTTTCCAAGTTCCGCCCACCCAAAAGTCCGATTTCCAATAAGGCAACCTGGTTTGCCGTGTTGCCAAAAATTTCAGATGCCTGATGCTTTACTCATGGTAAAATCAAATGACGTTTAATTTTATCGGTCAATTAAAAAAATAGGGGGTACTGGCGCGTTAGTGCCAGAATTTAACTTTGATATTCCATTGTTGAGTGCAATAATTCTTTAGGTAATATTAAATAATTCAGTGGACTCGATTTTTTTCCATTTAGGAGGTTACTTAATTTTTAATCACAAACAAAACACAAAATCCGAAAAAAATAAATAAGCGGTTGGTGATTTACAGATTTAAAGAATTCATTCGATGTCGTATTTTTCTGATCTGACCATCCATTAGTTCAGGAATATCTTGACTGCCGTCATACAAAACCTTGAATTCTTCTTTTAATGGGGGTCTGCGGTCCAAATACCTCAAGAAATACTAAAAACAAAAAATAATTTTGACATCATTATAACAGAATAAATATTTTTGAGCCATCAGGTGTAGGTTGTACAATGTACAGTTACAAAATTAGATGGTCATTTTCAGGAATCAAACCTGAAAACTTTCGAAATCCGGTCTACTCATCACCACACCAAGTCGCCATCCGGCCATACAATTGTACATTATATTATAGTCAATTTTTAACTTTGCTAAGCTAAGTATCAATCTGTTACTATGTTATTCCGATTAATGCAAATACTCAGCACCTTATTAGTAAACTTGCAAAATATCTAAGGTTAAAACGGGAAAGTCCCCCAGAGCCACTCGCCCGTTGTTTAGGATCTGACTAGCTCCCTGCACCTGCCCATTGCAGGTTTGTCCCCCTCAAAATTAGTTAGCATAGTTAACCTTAACTGTCGCACCTGTATGCATTTTGTTAAAACCCGTTGTTATTGTCGTAGAAAGTTGGTAATGGCTAGTTGAAACTTGGAACGGAAAAAGTTCAGGGACTCAATAAATATTATGATACAGTAAGTAATTTACTCATTAATTTTAATAGTACAAGGATACTACTAGGGATGAACATTGAACATACCTCGTAGTACTGCTTCCCCTCTTCGGCAAAGGCAATAGCATCTTCGTGCAAGGGATGATCATGGGAAATGCTTCCAAAAATGCGACCAATTGACAAGACACATCCGAGTAAAGTTTTTTCATATTCCGCTGAAAAGTCTTTCTTCGTGTCTTTCCTATTAAAATAATGATTAAGATAATGGCCACATTCGACAATAACTTATTACCTATTATCATTATTCCCAACTTTGGTAGTTTACAAAAAGATAAGGACCGTCAGGGTTCTTTTATTCTGACTTCGACAGAATTATTATAGATTGAATTGGAAATCAAACTGCGGACTACTCTTACTCTGATTAACCTTGACATTAACCTAGCATTTGCATCCAATTTGATTTGAGTGCTTTTCTCTCTGCAGTATTTGAGTAACTAGATCTCAAATTGGGTGCAAAATAATGGGGAGTACCCCCAATGCCCCCAGGTACCATTAACGGCTAGTATATTTCTATAAGTAATATTATTTGACACGCAGAGCCCTAATAAAATATTTCGTTTGACATTAGTTTACTTACAGATCAAATTCATGATTAGCCAGATTTCTCTTATGAGCATCCACAGCATCTGTAAGCCATTTCACCAACTTTTTGTCTTTCGGTCGTAATGACTCTCCACGATCTTTGATTTCTGCCGCCTTTAGAATACAAAGACACAGTAATCAATATTTTACACCCAAGTACAGAGAAATAATAACCTAACCTATTTGCAGATTGTGGTTTATCATTTTAACTGTCCCCATTTCGCAAAGCAATGCGATTTCGCACCACGGTGGACCCTAGAAATGTTCCGAACTGCCCTCCCACCTGGAGATTCTTCTAGAACAAGGTTCCCGAACATTTGCAGGGCCCACAACACGGACGACTGGCACTAGGACAACTGGCACAAAATGGGATGATCAAACAAAAAAAGAAACCTGGGCTAATTAATACTAGTTGGACTAATTAATTGGCTATAATTAATTGTCATGGAGACAAGCTTCTATAAAAATACAAACAAACTTAGTTCGTGTCCATCTTTGTTCCTACTACTATGTTTTGTTAGCTCCTCCCGTTTTGTGCCAGTTGTCCTAGTGCCACTTTCCCTCTGGCTCCGAATAGCCGGACACATTACTTTACCATTACTTATTCTGTAATTTTTACTGAAAAACTATTTTCGGTTTGCAAGTTTTTTCCACGAGTATGGCAATTATTGTTAGTTTGGCTGACCTTGAGTTTATAGACGATTTCGTAGGTTTCAGCTAATATCCTTAGGAGGTAATGAAATACATCTAAATAGGGTTTTGGATTCAGCGCTGCTAATAGCTCTTCCAGCATTCCAATCCGCCGTCGCTGCATTTTGATTTGCCTACCCTCAAAGAAATTCGCACATCACAAGGAATTCCGAAATTATTTAAAACATCTATTTGGGGTTTGATTTTAAACCCTGCGGCATAGCCCAAAACCTCAACATTTCCAGGGGGGGTCAACCGACCAAGATAAATGAGGGTCAAAAAAACCAACCCCCCGCGTCCCCGGAGGGGCGCGAATTTTTTGAAAATGCAACATATGGGGAGTATAGGAAAACCGCTTTAAAATATAATTTGAGCGATATAAAATGGTCGCGTTTTGCGCGCTATTTTTATTATATTATTTTTATTGAAGTGCCAAATTCAGTTCAAGTTTAAGCCCCAATGTGAAGCCCCCCACCCTGTTTATTATATCCATCATTATCCGACAATGAATTTTTTGAAAATGCAACACTTTTTATTTTTTATTCAAGTGCCAAGTTGAGTTCAAGCTCCCCAGAGACCCTTTCTCATTTATGTCCGACACTATCGCGCGAAGCGCGGAATTTTTTTAGCTAATTTCATAATTAGACTCCCATTTTTGACCCCCAGGGACCCTCAGAGACCCTCAGCTTCGCTGAGGGTCTGGAGGGTCAAAATCTTGGGAACTTCCCAGGTAGGGTCAAAACCAGACTCGCCCATTGAGGTTTTGGGGGTTATTAAATAACCCCCAAAATTATTTATTTCTTTTATCGAACCATTTTATTTTTTCAAAACAGTAGTTTGATTTTGATTGTTGTTATCTTGCTAATCGGACATGGTTTCGTCCAAAAATGCAGGACTTTTTACTGTACAGATACTATAATGTCATAAGAGTTGTGTTCAATGTTCCCCCATTGACTGGCAAACGTCAGTCAATGTGTAGATTGGCAAATCAAGCGGAGAAGCCAATTTGAATAAGCATCGATGATGGCTGCTCCCTACATGAATTGACTGATTCGTGTTTCCTCGATCACAAATTTCTTAAATCTTTATTCTTTATTAAACAGCAACGAATACAATTACCTGATGATGATGAAAGATGACTACCTAAACTGGAGCAAAAAAATGATAGAGACACAGATAAAATGGTTTTCAACAAAAATTATTTTCAGCTGATTTACTAAAAATATTGGCGTCAAATTGGACAGTTATAAGGAATGAGGATAATAATTGCATGATTTATCACATTAACACTGTAGCCACTTTCAAAAACATATTGTCACTAAATATTTCAAGTTTAAGATAGTAATATGACAACTCTTTGAATATTTCAAGCAGAAATGATAACTCTGAAATTCGTGTAGTCCTTTCTCGCGTTTGAAAATATGCTAATCAAATTAGCGATCAATAAATAATTATGATTAAAAATATTTATGATTGACTTATTTTAAAAGCTACTGATTCAGTAAATAATTAATTATACAGATAATTTGAAAATTCAAGATTTCTTTCGTAATTCGTTCTGATAATGATACTAAAAATCAAGCCTGCCGATATAAATGAGTGCGAGCCTGGATATTTATTTTTCTATATAATATTGAATATTATTACTATTGATATGTATATCGTTTACTATTAATTTACTTAGTAGTAGTAGAGAATAAAAATGAATTAATTACTGTTCAGCATCTATAGTCAATGTTTTCTTTGGAAGGCAACAATAATTATTAAATATCGGCGAAGCCGTATTTTATGGGAATGCACAAACACTCTGTCCGTCGAGTCCATCCTTGTCCAGCCTATAACTCTCTAACCATTCTACTTTTTCACGTGCGTTTTCTTTTAACTAAAAATATAGGTCAAAATGAAGGTCTGGTTGACTTTTGGACAAAATCTGAAAATTAGTATTCATAACAGAAGTCGTGTGCTAGCTCATTTGAAAGCTAATAGGTCGGGGAACACAGCAGGGCATGAAAAACCAAGGGTTTTTGCTAGCAAAAAGCCGGGTTTTTGGTGGGTTTTTGGGTTTTTCCTCAACTAAAACTAATTAAAATTAATTACAATTTGTATATTAAAGGTGTAAAAATTAATTACTTATTAATTAACATGATTAATTCTTA
>JABASH010006453.1:0-10607 GCA_019776445.1 Tomocerus maximus
AAAAGTGGTTTACATGACCATGAACACGCTTATGGAGCCTTTCATGGAATTTTAAAATAAAATTGATGTACAAACTTACTAGTACGTGTATAAGCTCCCCAACTGTACAAACTGACTGTAACATATATATATAGGGTTTTCCCCATCATGTAAACCACTTTTCTGAGAGATATTAAGGTGTACAATTTGATAAAAACATTCTCCAACACCTAAAGAAATGTAATTATCAATTGAATTTTAAAAGTAAAAAAAATTGAAAAGTGAAATTTCTGACAGAAAAACAACAACAATAGGGGGTTTCAAAGAAGAAAAAATAAGTGACTTATTCCACTCTTTCGCTCATTTCACTCTCAAAAAATTTCATTTCGCAGGCGTCGATACTAAAGTTTGAGTACTTTTGTCACTCGTAAAAAAGGACAAAAAATGGCCTTATTTCACTCATTTCTCACTTCTTCCTGTTACTTCGCGCGTTACTATAGTGATAGTGACACTTGGATTAACAAATTGATGGAGATGATGAGAGGTGAGAGGAGCATTCAATCGATGAATTCCAAATGGGCAATAAAATTGCATTCTTACTTATTTAATTGGTTGGAGAAGAGCAAGTACTTATTGAAATCTGCTTTGAAATTGAAACCCCATAATATTATTCACTTGTTTTCTATGAACTATGTTGAACCAATGAGAAAAGGATGTATACTATACTAGTATTTATACTTATATACTCAAATATATAAAATTAATTTTCTTGTTAGAAAATTAATTGTTGTTTCATGTTATGTTAGTTAGAACCAATATTATTGTCATTATATTTCTATTTATCTGTTTCATGTTTATTACTGTGTCGTTTTCGGCAAGCCCTTTATGAAAGGGTCAGTGACAAATAAAGCCTAATTTATAAAATAAGGTGCATTGTTATCAAATTTTACACCTCAAAATCTGTCAGAAAAAAGGTTTACCTGACCCTGAAAACTCTCATGGAGCCTTTCATGGAATTTCAAAATAAAATTGATGTAAAAACTTTCTAGTACATGCATAAGCTCCCCAAATGTACAAACTTACTGCAACATAGGTACTAACAAAGAAGCAGCACAGCACCTAAAATTGTTCAACTGCCTCTATACATAGATATGCCAATAATCTAAAGTATCAAAACATGTCTTTGACCGATACTAGCATTATTTTCCAGACAACCTGGAAAAGTGTATGACAAACATTATGTTCTACTTTGAGGTGTATAAAAATAATTACAGGCATGTCTTTAAATCGATTTACAGCGCAAAACAAAGCTTTTGTATTTCAGGGCAGACATGAAATAGGCAAGGCTGGTGTTTGTGTATAAATTTTTAGCAAAATTTCACCTCAAGCTACATGTTACAAATAATTTTAAACACTGGGACAATATCAGTCTGCTGCATATAAGTATAATATATGTGCGAAACGAATTGCTACTAAAAGAAAATTACAGTTATCTGTCAATAATTATCTCAGATTATATCTCAGAGTCCATAACCAAAGTTCCCTTTTAGCCGGCTATTTTAACATTTAGCCACCCACCTGGGCAAAAGAGGCAAAGATGGTAGTGAGCAAAAGGGGTAAAACTACCGAAAATTTAAAAAATTACGTAATATTTTGCATCTTTCAGTGTATCTTTTGCTCCATTTTGACTTCTGCCCACTAGCCACCTGTCAATTTAGCCGCCCACTAGCCATTTTTGTCCCCTAGGCTTTCTAGCCACTACCCACCGGCTAGCTGAACTCTGACCATAACCTGAATATCTATAGTTTAAATTGTAATCTAAATGTCATTATCACAGGCTTTGGGGATTGTTTTGTATTTTATTTTTAAAACAGTTACAAAGGTAAATTACCTATATATATTTAAATATATAGGTATATAAAATACGGTTTCTGTTTCCCAGGAACTACACAAAATGGGATTGACCTGTAATCTTTCGTCTTTTTAGCTAAACGGTTCACTAATATTAAAAATAAATCTGCGAAGTTAGATGGCCCTGCCGTACTAAACCTGCGGTTAAGTAACTGTCTGAATGTTATTCACTGTAAATAATTTTAATGCTTGTTTTGGCTTAGCTGGATGTTCACCATTATACAAGATTGATTTTAAGCTTAGTGGAATTATGCTTGTTGTTGTTTTCGGGGACTTATGAATTCATTACCGTAATGTAAGAATGTTGTTTCCTCCACAATTATTGAAACATTTCTTGGTAAGGTTGCAAAGATATAACTGAAAACACAATTTGTACACCAAAGAAGTATGTTTACTCCAAGGGCGTGTTTAGAGGGGGGCTAGAAGGTAGAAAAGAGGAAAAGTTAGACCCTATAAGACATAGAAAAAAGGAAATAGCTTTTAGCCAATGTAGCTTAGAAATTGGTCTGCTCCTAAGATAAACATATCAAAAAGAGCGGAAATCGTAAAATTCTGTGGAAAATTATAGTGGAAAGAAAAGTTGCTGCTGAATTTGAGAGAAGACATCCAGGGAAAAGTCAACACTATCTGGAACGCAATTACATACTCTATTTGCGAAAAGAATTGCCACTAAAGAAATCGATATATGTATATTAGTACATTTTACCACGTAATTAGTTTAATAGCAGTGTGTTGTTTTATTTCTCGGATATTATTTACCGATAATAATTTCATGGTTGTCTTGGCCTAGCTGCCCAGGAGAAGTCAGCTAACTACACGAGATTGCTTTTAAACTTATTAAAGACATAAAGGAGGTCGAGAAGGAATAATGGTGCTAAAGAGGTATACTTATAAGAAGCGGTGATAAGTTTGTTTTTGTGAACCAGAAACTCACATTAATAATGTGAGGTCGGTTTCATTACCTTAATGTAAGAGCTTAGTTTTACTACCCATATATTGAAAAATATTTCTTGGTAGTGACAGGTGTTCAAAAATATCGCGTCAAAAAATAGGTATTAAACTGATGAATGTCCGTGTCTACTTATACACTGGTGATCGGATGGTGGAAATTAAATGTTATCTAGAGGTCTGTCTGGTCGTAATATTTTCAGGGCATGAAAGCCCGGGTATTTGGGTTATTGGGTAGCAAAATTAGCAAAAACCCTGGTTTTGGGGGGCACTTTGAACACCAAAGGATACACTAATCTCTGAGCTTTTATACAAATTATTGTACGAATTTCATGTTTTAATTAAGAATTAATCATTTTAATTAATAATTAATTAATTTTTACACCTTTAATATACAAATTGCAATTAATTTTAATTAGTTTTAGTTGAGGAAAAACCCAAAAACCCTGGGTTTTTTATGCCCTGCATTTTCACGAAAAACTAGTATAAGCGCGTCCATGTCCAAACAAACCTAAACAGGGTTCTATAGTTTCCGGAAGAAATTATCTCTGTCCGAAATGAAATTAATTTTGTTCACTTTTGTCCTGGACGAAATTAATTTTATCCAGGAAGAAATGACTTTTGTCCAATTTCAGCTAACCCTCCTCCTGATTTCAAGATTCCCTTGTGTTCCCCCGTGGGGTCCATAGTTTTAATATTTACATTTTTAAAAATAATAAACAGTGTTTGACTAGCCGCAGGCCAAAATAGAAGTGGTATAAATGGCTAAAAAATATGTAGTAGTGGAAAAAATGACAAAAGGACTGCTTAAAATGGCAGTGGCTAAAATTAGCCAGAGACAAATAAAAATCAGGCTAAATTAGATTAATTGACACTTTAGCCACTACCCATTTTATCCATCTAAAATGATCCATGGACTAAAATGGTTGGCTAAAATGTAAAAATGATAAAACATGGATGACGGAACTGACTCGGCGTCAATAATTTACAATGTCATCATTTATAATGACTCCATATAGTACATATACCTACCTACTATTATTTTAGCAAACAATATACCTACTCAACAATTAAAGACATGCTTTTGTAGTATATGTATCTATTTATTTTGCACTTCTTAGAATACAGATATTTCAATTGAAGATACATTTTCAAGGGATAGACATGAGTAGGCTACACGTATTATCTACAAGGAACATTATGAAAGTTAGGATATATGGACGGTCAATGAATCCAAAAGGCCCGGCTTCAAGATATATTGGTTGAAGTCTTCGAGCTATTCGCCTTACATCTGCACTTCTGTGAAATTTTAGCTTTTTGATGTATTCACTCGAATATGAATGCATCAGAGCTCCTTGTTGAAGTAGAAGAACTTCTAAGATGATTAAAATTAGGAATGTCGACGGCATGTAGAGATAAGCGGGCATTCCCATAATTCCCTTCAATTTGATGGATCCACAAAAAGTGGCGATACTAAGGCACTGTGCAACGATTATTAGGCTTGGGACAACGATGGCAATGTGTTGATTGACCACTTTATTGTGTATCTTCAGCAGAATTAGCATTTTAATGTTTTGAGACACGTTGTTATGTTTCGACAAATATTTTGTCCAGTAGTTAATAAATTGGATATAAAAACACCCCAAAATCAAATAAACATTGGCAGCTCCCATGCCAGTCATTACTAGATAAAAAGTAATTGTCCCATTTAGCATCTGCCGAAGCATTTGCTCCAGTAATGGTGAGTTTTCTTTTGGATTACTAGATGTTAATACAGTTGGAATAAAATTTTCGGCGTATGTTAGTCCGAAAGCGGAATATATGGATGCTAATAGTGTAATAAGCATTTCCATGGGTATGATGAGCAGCATGAATATTTCCACTGTAGAAGAACCTTTATTATTCCTTTTCCTTTCGCCACTGTACTTTTCAATTTCTGAAAAAATAAAAAGCAAACACAAGTTAAAACATTTCGACTCTCAGTCTGTACAGTTGCTGCCTACTATACTCCCCTACACCAACGCCAAGACTAATGCTATGGAATAAAAGGGTTTCACCATAGCTAATAAGATTCCACATTGATTCAATTAACTAACCAAAAATCTTGCCCCAAAATTTCGATTCACGGCATACCAGCAGATGTCAAATATTATCTATACTATGTGATTGGTTTCAAAATGTTATAGCTTGATTGTCAGGTGTTATTACCGGGACTCGGACATTTATTTATTATAGATTACAAAATATTTTTCAACGGTTAATCTCACAGACTTGAGACTTCGTATATAGACGTTTCGTAAGATATTGGAGACTTAAAAAAATTAGTTTTAAATAAATGTTTCATGGTTTTAGAACATATTTTTGTAATACATATTTAAGCCTACTGTCGAATCGCAAATATTTCCCCCAATGTATTTAAGACTGACGAACGTAAGAACATATTTTATATGTAAATATTTTGGAGTTTTAAATAAATAAATAACAGCGCCCTGGTTATACTACGACCATATATGTAATTTTTAATGTGAAAATTCTCCATCCCAAAACTTTAAATTGTCTAGATTATTTCGCTGTCCACAAAATCTATGAAACATAGAGTAGATATTTTTGAGAATATAAAAACTTTCCACCAGATTTTAACAAATTTGTTGGAAGATATGTCAGTTCCAATTTATTATGGCCCCAATACTGTTAGAATAGATTAGACACCAAAAATATTTGATTGAATTTCGAAAGATGTTAACATTCGCAACCCAGAGTGGAGTTTATTGAATGCGGGTGCGCATATCGTATTTTGGCTACAAATTCCATGGAACATAGTTTGGGAACAACAAATCGTGTTTATTATATAGAGATTCCATAATAAGTATATTTTCTCTAGCAAAAATTCACGTTCCTGAAAGTTGTGACGCTTTTTGAAAATTGGTCTTGATTTTATCTGATAATTTGGGCAAAATTCCTCCGCACTTAGAATCGACTTAGGTATTCTTTTCAATTACATCTGACACCATTTCTTACTCCTAAATATTGCTTGTGGGGTCTCGGTGAGGAACTAGTGGACATTTTCTACAAAAAATATTTCAAGTATTTAAAATTACTTACTTGTAAATTTCTCATCCAAACGAAATATAGTGTTCACCAAGGCAGCTATTTTTGGTCTACATTTTATAAGGGTAAAATTACATGCAACAGAAAGAAACAGAAATGAAATGTAGCAAAAGAGCATCAGCATAGCCTCTGGATAATTAAGCAATGTTCCATCATTTCCATAGTACAAAGCTAATAAAATTAAATAAAGAAAAGCAAGGAAATTAAACGCAGCTCCAATAGCCCATGTGACAATTTTCCATTTTTTTCGACTGGGAGACAAAACGAATGATTTGTCATTCCATTCAAAAGGAATAAAACCCGATTTTCCAAACACGGTCACAAAGGATGCTACTGATATGTACATATAATTACTGATCATTATATCGTTGTGTTTGTATCTTTCTATAAGTAGCTGTAATTGGCTTGCTGATTTCCCGTGAAATTGACCCTCGGTGGTAACAAATGATCCAGTAGTTCAGTATGTTTAAAATTTATAGTGAACAATTTTTGGAGTTTAAGTATTTACAGTTTTCCGTGAACAAATATCTCCGAGTATATTTATTCCAGAATGTGGAAGTCTATATATCCCCGAAATCTAAATATGTGATTATCACAGGCGATTGGGTTTCTTTTCTGTATAATATTATGTACCTACAAAAGCACACAGACTATAGTGCATGTAGGTAGGTAGGTGCCTTGCCTACATGTTTAAATTAATTTGGGTGCACAAAATACTGCTTCTGTTTTTCAGAAAATGCACAAAATCTTTCATGTTTTTGGCAAAACAGTATAGGTAATATTAATATTAAAAATAATTATAGGATAAACACTACTTGGTCTTGGAAAATATATGTCAGTTAATATTGTGTGTAAATTATTATGTTATACCACATCTAGAGAAAATACAGTCGTGAGTCGTGAGCCGTATTTTACTAGATAACTGACTTGTAATAGAGTCTGGATTTTATTAACTAATTGTCGATAATTTTAATGCTAGTTTTGGTCTGGTTTAGCTCAATGGTTCAGCATTACACAAGATTGCTTTTAAGCTCAGTGGTTTAAATATAATTACGGTAGTTTTGTGGACTATATTACGCTATTTTGTTATGAATTCATTACCGTAATGTAAGAGTGTTGTTTCCTACACAAATATTGAAATATGTCTTGGTAAAGTTGCGAAAATATTGCAGAAAACACAATTTGTACGTGAAAGAAGTATGTCTACTCTACTCCAAGGGCGTGTTTAGAGGGGGGCCAGAGAGCCCAAGCACTTCTCAATACCAGGAAAACTTTTAAGATTATATCAATAAACATAATATACTTACTTTAATGTTCTCACAGTTATAGCTATTTATTGGCATGTACCAAATATTAAAATTAACGTATACAATAAAGTAAACAGCTTTATAGTATTGAATACCTAAAAAAAAGTTTTGAGAATTGAACTAGTGTTCCATTGACTTTGAATTGTGAAAAGCTCTAAATACTGACAGGCGTGAATATCTGCGGTCAACCATAAAATTCTGTCTATGTAAGTTCATTTTATGGCTGAAATAGATTTCCGAACGTTTCAGATGTCAAAGACAATAATGTTATATGGCAGTAAACTTTTGTTCACGAGAATAATGAATGTGATGAAATTAATGAATGGCTTATATTTTATGGTTTTGAATTTTAATTGCTGGAGTTTCAGAAGCTCTCATTTAAAAATACAAAGTTTTGTGATCAGGCAAAATTTCGAAATGTCGAAATCGGGCAGATTTTTCCAATTTTTACTTTTAGTGATTTTTTGAATCCCATGAAGTAATGTTTGTCAAAGTTTCCTCATTAATGTAACTTTAGACGGTGTTTCTAATGGTGTTGGCAGTTTTGCTATGCTATTTTTGTTTCTTCGGATACAGCTGGGTACTTTTACCGTTATACTATCTCTAGACAGAAGAGCAAATGGACCTTAAATATTAGTATTCTTTTTATTCTGTCCATAAGCACGCGCTACGACGACCAGGACTCAAGCGAAACGTGCTAGTTCGTGTCAAAATCACGCAACACAATAGTCGAGAAAGGAAAAGGATTAGCACAGATTAGCGCAGCACCCTTTTGACCTTTGACGAAATATGTTCCCCCATGCAAATAGTCTACTTTTTGGTTAGCAAAACTGTTTCTTGTCTTAGGTGCAAATTTCAGGATTCTCCAGTTCGGTTGGTTAAATATTTTGGATGACAATGGTGCATTAGGTTCGGGTGAAAAAGACCGACGTGGGCATGTGTGTTAAGGGAGAGACATAAGTAGGCTACACGTTTTATCTGTAAGGAACATCATGAAAGTGAAGATATATGCACGATCAATGAAACCAAAAGGTCCTGCTTCGACATATATTGGTTGAAGTCCTCGAGCTATTCGTCTTACATCTGCTTTTTTGTGACATCTTAGCTTTTTGATGTATTCACTCGAATAGGAATGCATCAAAGCTGCTTGTTGAAGTAGAAGAACTGATAAGATAATTGAAACTAAAAATGCCGTCGGCATGTAGAGATAGCCGGGCATTCCCATAATCCCCCTCAGTTTGATGGATCCACAAATAGTGGCGATACTAATGCTCATTCCAACGACAAGTAGAGTTGGGGTAATAATTGCACCATATTGATTGATCTCTTTGTTGTGTATCTTCAACTGAATGAGCATTTCAATGTTTTGAGAAACGTTGTTCTGTTTGGACAGATATTTTGTCCAGTGGTTGGCAAATTGGGTATAAAAACATCCCACAATAATATTAATGTTGGCAGGTCCGTAACCAGTCATTACTAGATAAAAAGTAATTGTTCCATTTAGCAGCTGCCGCAGTATTTGCTCCAGTAATGGGGACGTTTCTCTTGGATTACTAGATGTCAATACAGTTGGAATAAAATCTGTGGCGTATGTCAGCCTTAAAGCTGCATATATGGATATGAACAGTGTAAGTAGCATTTCCATGGGTATGATGAGCAGCATGACTGTTTCGATTATAGACGGACCTATATTCTCTCTCTTTCTTATACCACTGTTCTTTTCAATTTCTAAAAAAATAAACAACAAAATAATATAAAACATTTTCAGTGTTCCTATATCAAACTATCCCAGTTATAAGGTCAAGTCCAATAGTAGAAGTAAAACATTGTATTATCAATAAGTATCATAGCTTCTTGTGATTTTACCGATACTTTGATTCGCTAATCACCAAACAATTTATCTATACGTTTTGAGACTACTATAGATCCTAGGCTACATTAGTTGATGGTGCTCGGGGAACAATTTCCACTTTTCTCGAAGACTATCGTAAAAGATTCAAACTACCAACTGAATTAGTAGAGGAAATGGCAATAGCTGCTGTTAAAGGATCAGCATCGATGATACAAAACCATTTATATAGAAAACACTAATATAATTTTATTAAATGAATATTTTCTTATAATTCCTATTCAGAGTACTTATTAGTGAATACTATATCTGTCTGTCCGTCTACGTGCACGATAACCTACGAACGGATTTAAAATTTAAACTTTCAAATTTTCTGTGTCATCTAGGTATCAATACGACTTAGGAATTCGTAAAATGGGCAAAATCTGGCATACCAACTGACTGGAGGAGAGGTTCAAAAACGAAAATGGGTATAACTCTCATTCTACTCATCGTAGAAGATCGTTCCATAGCTTATCTGAGAGGTTGCAGGTCGGGGTCACAATTTTCGTGGTAATCCGCGGAAGTTTTTATAGCTGGTAGTCCGAGTGTTAATATTTATTTTGCCATTGAATTATTTTCCTGTGTCTTTGGGGGCTACCTCAGTTTGCGACAGTAAATAAATATAGCACCCATTAAGATGCAAACTTTTTCGTTTGGTACAGAAAATAGCTACATTCCATTTTTTGTTTGGCACAGCAAATGACCTCATTCCTTTTTTGTTTGGTACAACAAATAGCCCCCATGGATTGAGGCTTTTTGCATCCATAAGGGACGATATGCTATATTTTATGGGTATAATTAAGATTTGAATGTTTCGAAGTTTTTTATCGTTAATCAAATTAAGTTTAACGGTAAATAAAATTGTTCTAACGTGATATCATTGTAAATGTATAATTTTTTTGGGTACTTGCCCAACCTTATTTTTGGAAAATTGGGACTAATATCTCAGTATAAAATATGGTAGATATATACTTTCCATAATAAATATTTGGTGCATTTAAAATGACTTAATTACCTGCAAATTTTTCATCCAGACGAATTATTCTATTTTCCACACCAGATACTACTTTTAATCCAAAGTTTATAAGTGCAAAGTTTGATGCAACAGAGAGAGACCAAAATGAAATAAAGATAAAGAGAATCAATATAGCTTCTGGATAATTGGCCAATGTTCCATCATTTCCAAAGTACACAGCTAATGCAATTAAATAAAGGAAAGCGAGGAAATTAAACAGTGCCCCAATAATCCATGCGACGATTTTCCATTTTATCCGAGTGAGAGACAAAAGGTGGGATTTGGTATTCCATTCTAAAGGAATAAACCCCGATTTTTCAAACACAATGCCAAGAGATTGTAATGATAAGTACACATACTTAGTAATCATTATTTCCTGTTTGAGTCTGTGGTCGACGGCGCAAGGAAAGAGAAAAATAAGCGCGGCGATCATTTTTTGAATTCATAT
>JABASH010006454.1:0-10604 GCA_019776445.1 Tomocerus maximus
TGGTCGTCATTCTTTTTCGAGTTTCGAGATTGGATGCTGCAAAATAAGTAATGAGCACATAATCATGAAACCAGGTATAACAGTAGACATAGGTATTTATTTTACCGTGATGTTTTGTCCTAAGTACGTAATAAAAATGATTCAATGAAATATATTATTTCTCAACAGTAGTAGATTGAACTAGTTTTTCAAACAGTTTCAATCTAATATATTAAAACTGCCTCTTCTGCCACTATTTTCTTCATTTTCCTCCTCATCGTCATCTTCGTCAGTTTTCTTTGTCGTGGCTCTTGCAGTTACTGCTGCAGGTTTGGGTTTGGCAACACTTTGACTCTGCGGGGACGATACAATAGTCGCCCCTTTTATTTGACCTCCATTCTGATTCAACAATATTACATACTGTGCCTGTGGTGGGTTGGCAGTTGTTATTTCCGCTACTGCATTGGAAGCACTCCCGGACCCACTCCCAGCCTCAGGTGATCCTGACGATGCCTTATTAGGGTTGACAGTTGTGGGACCCACAATGGAATTAACCAATCCACCCACAAGACTCTGGAAAAATCCTTCAACCTGATTTCTTGTGGATCCTGTACCGAATAAATTAAATGATCCATCGAAGATTCCGTTGACGTTTCCTGTCAGAGCAGAAGTCACTACTTTTATTACATTTGTCCCAATCTGAGCTGTTGACTCAAGACCTTCTGCAGCATCCCCTTCGTCTTGACGAGGTTTCCTTTTCGACGGATCCTGCTCAAAAATTATTTTAATTTTGTCAAAAAATGTACTGATTTTCACTTGCTTTTATATATATTAATTGAGTACATTTAATATACATAGATAATTTAACAACTTGAAGTTTACACCTTATCAATTTTGTCGATCTCTAAGATGACAATTTCTCCTTGAGGTTCCACAATATCTACTATTCTTTGTTCGATTGGAAGTGCACAACAAATGGTCTAGAACAAATATTTACAGTTTAGCAGTATTAATTATTTATGCAGTACAGATTTAAATGCACTAATAAAAGTTTATTTTTCACTTACAGTCAGGTGCAAAAATGATATGCAAACGGAGACAAATGTTAATTTCATTTTTAATTAATTCCTCTGAGAATACTGTGAAGAAATCAAGTGAATACTTCCATGCGATGCAATTTAGTCCAGACCTGGAGGTGCTGACACGAAACGATGTGACTTTACATTCAGATCGCATAAGAATTCTGCATTTCTGTAACAAGTAGAAAAACATGAGGGAAATCTCATTGTTATTGTATTCATGAATTTACGATAAAACACATAACTGTACCATAATTACGTTCATTAGTAGACAAGACAGGTGCACCACAGCAGTATTTACTTTTTCCATTGCAGTTTAGCTCCCGGTCATTCACCTTAACACTGTTAACATTCATAAAAGTAGGTAGCTATGAAAATTATGTTGATTATTGGAGAAAGTTTACGTTTTGTTTGATGTTTGCTTATTAATGTCAGATATTAAGTGTGTAATGCAATATTTGAAAGATAACTCATTTAGTTCTTGCTGCAGAATGTTCAAAATGACATTCTTCTGCCAAAATGACAGCCCGTCTGTGCATAGCATGCAAAATGTATTTATATACATAGTACATTTGTAAAAAATGGTTTTTTGGAAAATCTAACACTATACATAACAGATACAGTTGTGGATATACAGATTAGTATGTACTTACTTTGCATCGCTGCAAAAATGTATCTACTTTGCAAAATAGATTTAAAATTACAGTTATCCCTTTACTCATTTTGCATTCATTTTTCCAAATTACATTTATTTTCGGATGAGTAGTCCAAATTGTGAACTTGATGTACATTAAATGAATTTCTACAAATAATAATTTTCTACTAATATCCCACATCCCGAGGAAAAAGGGACGGTACATTTTCAAAGTTACAGAGTAGAGTACAGAGTAGGGAAATTATGTGAGTCTCGATTTTATGTCGCAAGTAATGCATGCATACAGGAAAGTAATGTAACAGCGATGTGAAACAATGCAATTTATTAATTCTTCATTAAAACCAATAGCTTTTACTTTTCTTAACATTAGAAGTTTCGGCTAGGGGATAATCGTCGTCGTCATCGTCATCATCCGATACAGGAGTAGTTGCTAAAGTAGCATTGGCACTAAGTGTAGTATTTTTAGGTGGAACGGTTTTGTCTGTCACACCAAAAGAAGCCAAAAGACTGTTAACTCTGTTTCTGGTGTTCAGTAAAGTCAGACCTCCAGTGACAACACCCCCGACATTTCCAAACAGAGCCGAAGACACAACTTTGGCTACATTATTTCCGATTCCATTAAGTTGATCTGGTGTTAAGGGTACGTTGTTTGGGTCTGCATCTTCGCCGTCACCATCAGAATCATCTTGCCTTGGCACACGATTGGACTGCCTTTCCCCCTAATTAGTTAAATCATCGCTTTAAAATACAGTCTACTATTAATTGAAAAGATGAGAATATGTATTGTATATTTATACACGTGGATGTCGATGCGGATTTCCAGTTTCCACTTCTAATACAGCAACCGTTTTCTCTGGATCAATTATCTCCTTGTAAAGCACATTTTGTAAGACAACAGGAATTGTGTGTATCCTCACCTAAGGAATACAATAATCATTAAATGCATTTATTCACCTAAAAAGTGCCTCACCATCTGAGGAAGTTAATTATTAAAGTTCCAATCCATTAGACGGATAAATGAATAAACCCAAGATCGAGTGTTACTTACGATACAGCATAGAATGATGACCACGCACGCTTTTGGGATCTCTTTCATTTTTATTTCCCTTAAATTAGATTATCCTTTGTATTGGGATAATTTTGGACTACCTAAACTACCTAGTGTAGACTTGTCTTTCCTTGTAAAACGTTCTCTGCTACTGTGAGTTTTAGTAAACTGTACGAAAAAATTTTTGGGAATAAATGATTCTATTCATAGCATTCTGCACTTATTAACGGCAACCTCATAACATGCATTATCTTCATTATACCCGAATGAGAATGTAACTACATAATGACTCAAGTAATTGTCTTTGCGAAACAGATGTTTCTGTACCATTTTTATGAAATGATGAATATCCATTTTAGCAGATACTTCAAGTAGGTACCTATCTTAATAGCATAACTGCTCTAGATTTGTAGATTTACTCAATATACAGTCAATTACAGAGTAAACTTGTTATCACCGAACAAGACAGAAAAATTTTTGATTACCCCATTGTGGAGATTATTGTGTGCATTATGACACCTAAAAGCAACGTTTTTGTCCCTTGGGTTTTGAATACCTTTAATTGAACCTCAAAAACAAGCCTCAAAAACGACTAGCTCAAAGGAATCACCACATTTACTTGTTTGCTGTTGCCAAATTGTTTAAAAGTTCACCGATTTTCACAAACTATATTGATAGCAACAGTATTGTGTTTCTTTAGTTCATTTAGGTCAATAGCCAATATGCTGCTTAATTTTAAAAGTACGAGTGGGTAATTAAAAAAATTGATTTCGATTCATCGCATTGTCTGAATAAAATTAAATCCGTGAATATTCAATGAATGAAAGATTTAATCTGTCCCAATGAATAAGAAATACAAACAAATAAAAGAACACAATAAAAAATGTAATTTCAGATTCTAAACAATTCTCCCCTCAACTTCTTCTTCATCGTCGTCTTCAGCTTCAGTAACAGCGGAAACGGCAGCAATAACAGTCGTAGCTTTTTTGGTTGACGGAGCTTTGGTAGTTGTCGTTGTAATGCCAGCAATGGATTCCCATGCCTTATTTACATTTTCTCTGGAGCCTTGATTTGGTACAAGATTGAAAGAGCCAGATAGAATGCTCCCAAGATTTCCTGATAAAGCTCCTGTAATTATCGAGGCAACTTGGGGTCCAAAGTTTTGTCGAGGGGGAGGGGTTGTCCTTGGGGCCTCTGTTTCTTCTTCTACTTCAATTTCTTCCTGTTTCGGCTTATTTTGTTTTGCTTTCGCAGGAACCGGAACCTAAATAGGAATTTTTAACTCACTTAATCTGCATAAATAATTTCAAGGTTTTCATTAAGAGTTAAAGAAATGTTACCTAAAAATGGACGAAATAAAATAAAGAATAATCTATTTGTTTGCACATTTATATTTCAAATTGAGCTCAGCGAATAAAACTTTTATAACTTGCTAATTAGTTATGCTAATTGATAAGGTAAACATCATTTCCTTACAATCGCTCTGGCAGTAGAATTGCTATCCTTTGACGATTTACTTGCTGAAGATTTAGTTGTGGCTTTGCTAGCTGTGACAGCTTCGGCCTCCTCTTCCTCATCTTCCTCTTCGTACTCTTCCAAAGAAAAAGGAGGTTGAGCTTTGCATGCTACCTACGTATTTACAAGAATATTCGAAAAATTAACTAATGAATCAGAAAAATTATAGTCAAAGTTAGAAAAATGTTTTTAAACCCACCAAGAAAAGTAACAGACTTAGGTACAGAAAACTTTTGGTAGTCATTATGTCAAGTGTTTATTTTAGATGAAATGTTTCAGCACTGAACACCCACTAGGACAGAACAATATTTCACTTGTGCATTTACTCAGCAATTAGCACTCGCTGCAGGTATTCTTCGTTGTTAAAAATGGCACTGGATGTGTAAGAGATTAGGTATTATTGTACTATTACTAATTGGCCAACTTGGTCATGAGACAAAGAACGGGAGATTTATACTGAGATGAGATCAGATTCATATAGATAGGTCAATAAACTAAGGAAAATCATTTCCCTTATTATATCCTAGCTCATTGAGCTCATTATACAAATCTCTCTCCACATAAAATATGCTGCCAGAATCCCACAGGTGGAAATAAAACAGAAAGTAAAATTTTTGCATTTGCTATATATTTAAAAGCAGAAGTAGTTATAAGCATTGACAATTGACTCAAAAGTGGAATGTACATGATCCAACTTCTATTTACACAGCGTATCAATTAGTAGCGGAACAATAGGTACTAATTTTGGCTATGTCTCTAAATCATCCAATTTCTGGAGGGTTACTAATGGTCTATTTATGATAATGCCCACATGAAATCAACTATGTGGAACACCTAGTCGCTCTACTGGTAGATACGCTCGAGTTTCGCCGAGTCTCGCGAAATAATAATGAACGAAATCATTTCAATGTGTCAACGTGTACATGCTAAATTGTTGCCATTAATAAAGAAATATCTTAAGAGTGACTTGGTCTTTTCGCCTACAGTCTAGCTTATGGATAAATGGTATTATAATTGTCTGGTCTTACATATAATACAGCATTTGACCTTCTTTGAGCCATCTATACACCATCACTACTGACAGAGTGTAGAAGAAGCAAATAAACACCAATAAATATTAATTTAATGATAGCATAGCAAACAAAATACAAGAATCATATTAAGCATTTTGGTTCAGAAGTTCAATTATTAATTACAATGCTTCTTTATTACAATAATTATTTTAGTGTAAGTATGTTAGATGCATAAATGCATATACCAGCATTTTATTAATCTAATTTCGTTGAAACTTTAGTGTAACCACTCAATGCTCGATTGCAGCAACAGTATTTGACTAGCTTGATAATAATACAAGATATAACAGAGATAAATAATATTGATACGAGGGCTATAAAGGCCCAAATATCCAAAAGTCGTCTTTGGTACCAGGTTTGGTACCTGGACAAAGGCGAAAGAAAAGATGTATTTTCGTGTCGGAGAACAAACTCTGTCCACCACAAGGCTGTGTCTGCAGGCTTCATCGGACGATCTTTAAAGCGTTTAGACAGTAGTTTCATGTTAGCCTTGTACCTGCGTTCAATTAAACGAAATTTTAAGTGTGTGCATAAAATAATGCATATATCAAATGAAAATATCTCGATAATATTAATCTTATAGATTATTTTAATAGAAAATGGTACGTGAAAATAAATTATACTAACTTGGGATCCGTCATTATTTTGGTAATGGCTGATTCTAGCTGCTCTGCTGTGATATCGACAATCTCCAGACGAATTCCGTGTTCCATGCGGTGTATCCTTTCTGCATTGTAATCTTGTTCAGCAAAGACAGGCATAGATATCAGGGGTACACCAAAATTAATTGCTTCTTGAATGCTCAACAAACCGGCATGGGTCATAAAAGCTATCAACTTCGGATGTGCTGTTGATAATTCAATAATATACAGCAGATGATTAAATTGATTACGATATAAACGAATATCTATGTACTACTTACTATAAGTTATACAGTAGAGATGTACCAAGTACCTAAAATATCTTGTTGTGGCGCCCATTTGACAAATAAGACATTAGGAAGGGATTCATTGGGTACCTCTCCTTCCCATTTCCAGACAAATTGAATATCTTTAAGTTTTCTTAGAGCGGTGAAGAAAGCCTTTTGAATCTCAGGGGGACTCTTTGATATTTCGACACCACTACCGAAGCTAATGTACACGAATCCCTTTGTTCCTGGTTTGCTTACAAATGTCTCCATATCCTGAATTACACAAATTAATTCATTAACTTTACCTTATCAAACTGTTTTTTAATCTGCAAATTTTTCGTAGCAAAAATAATTAAAATCTCAAAACCTTTGGTAATTCATTCGCCTTATCGGTAACGTGCATTCCTCCTACTGGTATTACTAAGGGAGGTAAAGACCTTGCATATTCCTCAGCAAAATAAGTGTTCACCAAAACCAAACTAGTTTCTCGCTCCATATCTCGCAGCTTGACTTCCAATCCCATTTTCTCCTTGATGAGAGCCTCGAGTTGGGGCATAACTTGAAATTCTCTGACGTAATTCCAATAAAGAATGGTCATCGTGGTGTGAATCTTTTGAACAAAGGTCATGTTCTGTGGAAAATAGTTGATCAAATCGGGAATCCATGATGATTCAGTCGAAATTCCAAAGATATCATATTGCCAAGGGTAGAGGGAACTTGTTCCGAAAATCATATGCTTAGCATTGTGTTTCGCCGCAATAACATATCCACAATCGTTAAACAAGGAATCAATAACCACCAAATCAACAGGCGTTTTCTCCATCCAATCAAGTGCTATGGGGTCACTAAGGAACAATTCACAAAGTGCTTGACCGAGTTTAGGGAGTCTCAACCAATTGGATGATGTTATTCCTGCTTTTCTGGCATTAATAAAAGGTGGTGGTCCTGTTTTCCAGCCGGCAACCATGTTTTGTAGTGACTGCGGAGTAAATTCTCTGACTTTAGGATTCGGTTTCTTTGGAGGAAATGCAGATACGAAAGTGACATTGTGTCCCTTTTCCGCAAGACCTTCTACAAGTGGCCACACAGTGATACGATGACTGTAAGTTGCAATCCCACAGAAAAAGACGATATTTGCACCTTGTATGATTGCACAATAAGCTAGAAGTAAAAATGTGCACACTAAAATTGTCTTAAAACTGGCCATAGCTATTATTTAATTGTCTACCTATGCTGCTCACTGCAAGAATAATGACAAGTTCACATGACTTAGCTATAACTACGAGAAGGCATACATATAAACTATTGATTACAATAAATTGGTTTAGTTGTAATGGTCCCAGAACAACTATATCAGACAAGGCAAACCATCCATGAAAATTAATTTTGTGAAAGATAAACGTGTGCACATAAATTCAAGAGCTTTGTTTATACTCTAAATGGTACCCATACTACTATACTACTACTTTCATATGTGTACCTACTAACATATAATATTATGTCCTTGGGAAGATCCATTTTTTACAGTGCTAATAAGTTGATAAATTGATGTATGGGTTGCTTTAAATGTGACAGATTCTTGTCATTATTACATGTAGATACCAGTAATCTCTATCTATACTATATAATAATTTCCGGGAGTATGTCTGTATGTGTGTCCACTCCTCATTTAAAAGCAGTGGAACGCTATTAGGGCATGCAAACCCGGACAGAATTTCAAAACCCGGGTTTGGGGCAAGGTTTCGTCTGGGAAATACCACTAGTGGGAAATTTCCCAGTGGGAAATGTGGGAAGCAAAATGGAGTGGGAAATGGGAACTCTGGGAAATAGTGGGAAATAGAGCCAAAATTGCCCCAAAATTTGAAATTTTTGACTTTATAATTCATTATTTCGCAGTATTTCCCATTATTTCCCACTAATTCCCATATTTCCCACATTTCCCACAATTTCCCATATTTCCCAGGTGCCCAACAAAAGAGGGTGGGAAATGGGAATATCCGAAACTCTGGTTTGGGGTAAACCAGGGTTTTACACATACTTATATTATTTGCCAATAAATAACTAGTATTTTGCAAAAATAAATTGAAAAAAGTTTTTCATACTTGAAAGAATACAACTCAGATAAACCTTTTATTCTAAATGCTAAATCATTCTGCAATTTCTGCGAAATAAGATCTCAAAAAGGACTAACCTTATCACGAATTGTTTCAAAGTAGCTGATGTTTTACTATATTATAATAGTGTTTTTTGGTTATTTCGGAAAGTATATCATACATACTATATAATAACTACCCTAATTGTGGCATACAGAGCCAAACAACTTCTTAAGTTATACCATTTCAATAAAATTAATTATCTGTAACTTCCAGCCAGTCCAGTCACTGTGTTGACATCTTAGGAAGCAACACTGTGTTGACATCTTAGGAAGCAACACTGTGTTGACATCTTAGGAGGCAACACTGTGTTGACATCTTAGGAAGCAACACTGTGTTGACATCTTAGGAAGCAACACTGTGTTGACATCTTAGGAAGCAACACTGTGTTGACATCTTAGGAAGCAATACTGTGTTAAAACTTTGGAAAGGAGTGGATAGTAGCGCCATGTCTACACTTTAAAATAGAGTAGAGGCTAGCTCTATGTTGACATTTTGGAAATCAGTTGACCGTAGCGTTATGCTGACACTTTAGAAAGGAATGGATGGTACCAGTGTGTTGACACATTAGGAAGGAATGTAGGGTGGCGTTGTGAACACTAACATCAAAGTGTCGACATATGTAAACCAAAGTGTAAACATATGTAAATCAAAGTGTCGACATAGGTAAATCAAAGTGTCAACATCGGTAAATCATATTGTCGATGTACGTAAATCAATGTGTCAACATATCAAAGTGTTGATGTAGGTAAATCCAAGGAGTATCCAATAGAAACTGGATACTTTAGCTACAGAGAAGAGGAAATTTCGAAATAACTAGGAAATCCAAATGGGACGCAGTAGTTAGAATTGGACATGGGTCAACGAAGTTGCTATGATACCCCAAGTCTAAACGTCCCAATAAAGTGCCCCAATCCCCCTGTGGACAATAGGTCAAATTTTCTCTCCTCTGTAGATAAAAATTTACCATGGAAACTCCTTGGGTACCTCAAAGTGTCGATGTAGAGTTCCACTGCTTCTAAAGTGTCAACATAGCGTTCCACTGGTTCTAAATGTCAACAAAGGTAAATAAAAATAGCAATCTATCTCTCTAAAAGGTGTCAAAATAGGTAAATCAAAATGTCAATGTAGATAAATCAAAGTGTCGACATAGCAGTCCTCTTTAAAAGGCGTCAACTAAGCAATCTATGTTTCTAAAAGGTGTCAACATAGGTAAATCAAAGTGTCGACATAGCAATCCATTTCTCCAAAAGGTGTCGACATAGCAATCTATTTCTCCAAAAGGTGCCAACATAGCAATCTATTTCTCCAAAAGGTGTCGACATAGCAATCTATTTTTCCAAAAGGTGTCGACATAGGTAAATTCAGCAACCATACATTCATATGATAACTCCTTTCTATTAGATATGTTATATCATGTTATTGATTTTTAAGGGCCGTAACCTACCTACTACAAACGTAGTCTACCTACAGCAATTTTTAAAAAATGGACAATCTTTATTTGTATAAGTGTTTATTGTTATAATACTGTTATTGTGTAATGTTGCTTTTTTATAATTACTAGTACTGTTTCATTGGGCAATTATCGATTGATAACAGTTGTTAATAAAAAACATTCTCTCTCTCTCTACTTGGAACTTATCCCCGTCCATAGGACGGGCTTATTTCTAATTATATTATAATTTATAGTTGTTTCTCTGTCTATTTGTCCACTCCACGAAATGTTGATAATATAATATAATAGTAACTCTGGAAGGAGCGTAGTAGTGGTGAGATTGTACAAACGTGAAGTGGAGCCACTTATTAACCTACTCATCAGGGTCCATAATTTCAGTTTTCTGTCACTGACATTATAACGATTAGCCAAATAACATTGCATTGTACATATGACTACTTTTAAAACTTTGAGGGCGCCATCACCATCGCAGGCAGTACAGACCCTGATACACACAAATTCACACAAGTTTTAAGCCTCCACATGGTTTGTACATTTGCATACTCAGTTTACATTATTGACCTGTACCCAGGTCCACTCCTTTGTCAAAATGTTCAATTGTGCTTCTAATGTTTAATTATTAAGATATAGTCTTAAGGAGGCCAATATAGCTGAATTAAGCACCTGTAGGATGTATAAAAATGTTTATTTACACTGCAACGCTAAGTACCTATACGAAATACACGACATCGCTCCT
>JABASH010006455.1:0-10601 GCA_019776445.1 Tomocerus maximus
CCATGCCATTTCCTTACCTGCTAAAACGATTTCTTTGGTTAGTTTACGGCATTTATGGCATGCCGCACTCAAAAACAGTTTACGGCATGCCGACTTTATACTCTGAGTATGAGTTACATGCACTGAGACTGAAGTAGTTGCCAGTTTATTCATATTTATCATACTTATGTACCAAGGTTTATTTTAATGTTGAATAATATACTAACAATCTTTGTTCAACAAGAAAAATCATTGTAAAACACTTTAACATCAAAGGAAGATTCTTTTTACTTGATCTAATATGAATGAATAACTTTATCATATACCTATATGGTTATAATAAAAGTTAGCGTTGATGTACCTAAATAGGTATCTGTATTATAGTATCTGTACCACTACCACATCACCAGCATGATCAACAATGCGAAAATGCTTATAGAAATTTTGTGCTAGCTACGTACTCAGTACATGGTGGGCGGATATTTTGGTACATAACATTGTTAGGTTAGGTGTACCATGTAATATCAGGGGTTACAAATACATGCCATATTCGCTGGGCCCTAACAAATTATAGCCATCGATCTCTTGATTAAATAAAAAAAATTAAATGAAACAACTTTATGGCAATATATGTATTATAATCCACCAAAATATTATTTAAATTTTTTGCAACGCATCTAATATTGAAATACAACAAACAATTATTGTGCATTTTTATGTATGGATTTCATTTAAGAACAGCAAAATGATGAACTAGTGACTTAGAGTTTTTTTTTTAGTTTTTATTTATTTAATTTTTGATTCCTGGCCTTAAAGACTTCAGCTTACTGCCTGTTATGCCTGCCTACTTATTGCCTGTTTAATAATGTAACCGCTACCCATTTTTTAAAGTAACTAAATTTTTCCGTTTCTCACAGGCATACTGTGTATTTATTATAGTTTTACCCATAATGTAACTTATAACAGTTTATTTAGTGCCTAGCCATCCAAAGAAAATTGCCTGATTGTGGGTATAAAGTTTATCAAAACTTGCAGAAATTGACCTTGGGAAATACCTAAGCATTTTTTGTTGATGAAGATAACAGACTAAAATCCATTACTAGTGTCTGAAACTCTTTTATTCTTAAGGCCAGTATAATATTAGACAAGCGATAGGTTAATCCTGATTGTATGCAGACGTATAGCATAATATTTTCTGATTTACTTATTTGTTCGAAAGGGCCAAAGCTCTGGTGCACGTCAAGTTTTATATAAAATAATAAAAAATATACCTTTATAGACATACTTTAAAATGAAACTTTTTTATACCAGAGTGTTTGTGTCCTCCTTTTCCACCTTTATATTTCTTAATTTATTCACCAATGGAAGCAGTGACTTTGGTAATAAATGTACGAAGTTCTACAAATATATTATACACTTTTTACTAACGATGCCAAATAAGTTACAATAATTTTAACAATTATTATATGACACTGCAATAAATGTGCATATAACATTACAATATTTCACGTGAAATTATTTATATTATCATTTATGTTCCAGACGGACAAGAAAAAATAATTTTCTGGTATTATCCCAATCCATGGTGAGTATATATACGTTTAATTTTTTTAATTAATTTTCGTTATTAACTTAATTTGCTAAAAAGCTGCTACCAGGGGCCTGTAGTATAAACGCTAGTAATTTTGACAATTCTATAATTTTCTGTTGCATAAAACTTAGAAATTGTAGTTACTATAACAGGAGAATTTATCCGTAGATTTTTGATAGTTTGACAAGTTTCTGTTGCATAAAATTTACAATTTCTAATGAAATTTTTGAACTGTCGCTTACAATTCGACACAGGTCCGAAACTCTGTCAAGTCTTTACAAGTGACCATTCTCCAATGATGGGAAGTTAGAAGTAGGGACAAAACCATGACAACTTTAGCCAGAGTACGGTTGTCACCCCTTGGGAGTCTGCAGTTTCCATGCGGGTTCCTAACATGTATTTACTTTGGCCAATGACAATTACATATAGGAAAGATAATGTGTGATGCTGGGTTGTCACTTACTGAGGTTGTTCCCAATGGTAACAGTGACCAAACCTGTCGGAATTTAACCAGTCATTTTAAATTGTCGGGACCAATATGACAAGTTTTATGCAACAAAAATTGCAAACTCTTGTCAACTTTCCCCAGTAATTGTAGACTTGTCACCTGTAGGACTTTAGCGTTTACCATATATGTACTACAGGCCCTTGATCACTTTTAGAATAATGGAAATTACTTCACAATGTTTATTCTATGCCACAGGAATATAGATGAGCGTCACAATTTCAGATTGGAAGATACGACCACACTTACAAATTCAAATTTTAAACGCAATAAGCCTGTGAAAGTTATAATTCATGGAGAACTTGCTAACTGTAAAACAAATCCGACTCCCGGCATGACTATTNTTATAATTCATGGAGAACTTGCTAACTGTAAAACAAATCCGACTCCCGGCATGACTATTAAAGGTACTTTCAGTGAATAATTTTACAGCTTTCTAACCTTTTATTTTTGTCCCAGTATGTACGGAATTTGAATAATTACTTAACTTGCATTGACCCCTGCAAGGTGACGTTATCTAATAGTAGAGCTGTAGTATAGCCCAACAGGGAAATTCGCTCAACGGGGAGAGACCGCCTTGCTGGGCTGGCCTACCAGGGGTAGATATAAACAAACAGCCCAACAGTCTAATTTTATTAATTTTCAGTCATAGAAGTATATAATTCAAAATATTATATTCATTTTCGAAGTCATTGCATGTTATAATTATATTATAATTAAATAAAATTAACAATTTTCATTGTGTAGTTAGCTATCTACTATATAATCACGCTAAATCACGTGACCGGAATTCTTTGGCACAGAATACCTTGAGATAGACTCATCCTAGAACATTGGACAATATCTCAAATTGACAAGTATTTTGCAGAGACCGGTCGGAAGCGAGATATTTGCAATATGACCTTAACCCTCCAAGAAAAAGCTAAATTGGAGCAGGCAGGTATTGAACCAGTGAAGATTGTTTAGCAACTGCTACGTAGTTAAATGCGAGGAGGGGGGGGGGGCTGGGATCGAACACAATCCACATAACATAACAACATCATAATACTAACAACAATCCTTTTTAATGAAAAGCCTGTGTTTGTGTTGTAATTGTTTGCAACAGACACATACTAACTAAAGGCACAATCCACACATATTACTAACAACAGTCCCTTAAATGAAAAGTGTTTGTGTTGCAATTGACTTGACAACAAACAGACGAGAGCTATTTAGTTACGGTTGCAGAGAAAAACGAAGTTAAAAGTGTTTACTGAGAGTGAGAACAACTGGGCATTTGTCACCTATGCGATTATCATTTGATTGGAGATTAAGCGAGGCCTGCCGAAGGCAGGCTGAAGCTTAATCATAATTATATTAATTATATGAAATCTTAAGGCATTACTAGTTAACGAGTATAAGTAGGCTATCTCCAGACCACTGAGAGAGGTCCTATTTTGAAAGCTGAAAACAAAAAACGTATCTACATACTCACATACCTTACCAAGATCCGCCATTGATTCAAAGAAATATGCAGCATAAATTAATGGATGGGCCAAACCTTTCAAGAAGCCTGAAGGAAATTAGGACTCTTAGATGATGATAGTGAATGGGACTATTGTCTTCGAGAATGTTCGGAATTCAAATGCCAAAACAATTGAGGACGCTCTTTGCTTATATTTTACTTTATTGTGAACCTACGGATCCTTTAAAACTTTTGAATGATGATAAAGAAAATATGATGGAGGATTTCATGTTTACTAATGAATGACAACAACGACATGACTATTCACTTAGTCGGGAACTTATGGAAATAAAAACCACTTTACAAATGTCTCATAAATGCTACTCGGATTTTAGGATTCCGGACCCTGATGGTAATATAATATTTCAAGATGATAAAGATGATTTAGCAAATGAAAACGAAAGGTAAGAAATTTCGCGACGTATTTCAATGCTAAACAAAAACCAAACAATAGCATTTAATTTGGTAATAAATGCAATTGACGATCATTCTATAACAACTAGAATGTTTTACTTGGATGGACCTGGCGGTAGTGGAAAGACATTTTTGTACAATACTATACATTTATTTTTGAAGAGCAGAGGTAATACGGCTTTGCCTATAGCTTGAACAAGCATTGCTTCAACTTTGTTACTTGGTGGTCAAACGGCACATTCCTTAGTTGGCTTGCCGGTTCCCATCACTGAAACCTCAACATGCAAAGCCAAAGCTAAAGAAGGTGGCCTAAAAATTAAAAATGCGAACCTCATTCTTTGGAATGAAACCACTATGTTTCCACTGTATGCCCTACAGGCCGTTGACAGACGACTTAGAGAGATAATGAATAACAAAAACACGCCTTTTGGTGGAAAGGTTTTACTGATGGGAGGAGACTTTCGTCAGACACTCACTGTAGTACCCCATGCAAAACCTACAGAAATTCATAAAGCTTGCATTACTAGGTTTGGTTATTGGAAGCATTTTGTTCACCTAAAGTTAAATATTAATATGCGAAATGTTCAGGACTAGGATAAAAGTTTTAGCCAATGGCTTTTGAAACTTGGAGATGGTATACTACCAAATATTAGTGGCTTGCCTGCCGATGTTATTCAAATTCTAAATGAACTCATTTTTGATGATATTGTCGAATCGGTATTTGGAAGTACAATAAATGTTAGTCAAATATCATCCATGTCTTCAAGAGCTATTGTTTGTCCGTTGAATAAGGATGTTCAAAGGTTAAATGAAGATATTCTTGAACGCTTAGAAGGTGATTCAAAAACGTACTTAAGTATGGATAGTGCACTGGACAAAAAAAGAGTTTTGTGAAAACATCCTCTTACACTATCGAATTTCTGAACTCTCTTACCCCATCGGGAATGGCGCCCCATATATTAAAATTAAAAGTAGGAGCATTCATAATGCTGTTCAGAAATCTTGATTTCGGTTTGTGCAACGGTACAAATCTCATTATTAGAAAAAATGCACAAATATACTTTGGAAGCTTAAGTTGTTACGGGGAATGAAATAGGAGAAATTGTTTTCATACCCAGAATCACTGCCAATCCCTCTGGCACAAATTTACCTTTTATTCTTAAAAGAAAGCATTTTTTTAATTATAGTTTCGTTTGCAATTACTATTAATAAAGCCCAAGGCCAGTCGTTAGATAAGGTAGGAATATACTTTAGGTTGCCTGTGTTTATTCATGGCCAACTGTACATTGCATTTTCTAGAGCAACTTTAAAATCTGGAGTGAAAGTTAAAGTTTTGGATAATGTTTCTCAAGGAAAACTGTTACTAAAATGCAATGATACATTTACACCTAATGTTGTGTATTGTAGCGTCTTCCAGCGACACTGATGTTCTGTAACTAAATGTTTGAAAAAAAATGCGGAAGTTTTCGAAGTATGAAATTTACAAAAAATGAAATGAAAGTACAATAAAGCGCCATATAATGGCAAAAGAGCCATCATGAAAGTAGTGTCCACGTCGCCTGGTTTGGAAACAATGTTAACTTGGTAAGGAGCCTCTACCCTATTACTCTATATAAATGTTTTTAGGGTGCATCGAATTGCTAAAAGTTTATGCTTGCCACATTATTGCACAGACATAAAATGACAATACATTTCAGGCCAGCAAACACAAGCATTGAATTTAATGCCTTCAATCTTTACCTTTTGAAGCTTTGAGGCAGTCCGACACAGGTATATAGCAAAATTAATAAATGTCTCATTTCACTGTACTTGTTAGGCTTTGATCATTCTTACTTACAAATCGTTGCGCATAACAAATATTAATATTATGATCATTCTTTTGTGGTAATAATGGTTAATTCTAAAAACCTCCAATGGAAATATTAATTGTCTACACTAATTAATTACGACAATGACACCTAATTTAATCTTGGTAGATTTGGACTAAATAGTACAATAATAATGACTTCGAGTACTCACTGGAGCCAAATGGAGCAATTAAATTGAAAGATTGAATGAAGTATTAATTCATCACTTCATTAAATTCGGTTGAGAATAAATTATCGCCTGAGTAAATTCACCTCTTGAATCTGAAAGGACGCTCTTAAATATTCACTTGGCTCTACCCTTCCCATAACTAGGGTAAAATTTCTGGGTTTCTATGCTGTCATTGTCACTTGCACTCTCTGCACTGCACGGTTAATGGAGGCATAAAAACCGCAATGAGAATTAGTATTTCCTGCATTTTATAAAATACTTTTCTTAACTATTGATAGCTATTTATTCAGTAATGTTTTTACTTATGATTACGCATCATTTTTTATTAAGTATTATTTAAAAATATATGTAGGCAAACTACTATACATTGTCGTCACTGGTACTGTATTTTATTGTGTAAATACAAGATACCTACTACAAATCTTGTTCCTCCAGCAAATTAGAAGATCTGGTTGATTGAGTCTTGTTTTATGAACACGCAAAAATGAATAACGCAATCATTTCTGAAATCACAGTATTAACATTACCATTCTGTAATTGAATTTTCCACCAATAATTTATATTGAAAATAACTTCTGTGGGCTTACCGTGGTTACTAAGTGTCCTTAAAAGGGTTTCGTGTGAAGTCGTTATCATATATTGAATCTCTTTTTTCATCCTTTCTTTAGCAGCATCAACGAAACTCCACTTCATTTGATCATTTAAAGTAAGAAACAGACTTCTTTCCAAATTTTCAAATATGTTGTATGAATTCAATCCATTCTGGTAGCAAAATGGGTAAAAATTTTGTCTATAAAAGGAAGAATTTGCAATTTTATGTGTCAATGACAATTTCCCAATTGGATTATAGTTACTGTATTAGAACTAGATATTATTTATTTACTAACTGTATGTATTCATTTATTTTGTCAGCACTCATACTTTCCACCGGAGATGATTTTAGAGTCACAAAAAATATATGGTCACAAGTAAGAGCATTTGCGAAAAGGGGACGAAGAATTTCATTCAGTCGTTCTACACAGAACATATGAAATATTAGTTAATGTAAATATCAATCGCTGCAAATGCAACGTAGCCCCAATATTGTTAAGAATAATATATTTTTTTTAAAGACATAATTTTTACCTGGATAAGCCATACAATTGCTAGCTATGTCTTCTCGAACTGCATCCGCAATGATAGTCAGCATAAATTTAATTTTATCATAATCAACAGTCCATTTTACTAATTTTGCTTCATACATTGCTGGTTTAGCTAAAAGGTAACGACTGCTATTCATGGCACTGTAAATCGACGTTTCATATCTTCGATCCTTTTTAAAAAATGGATAGTTTTCTCTGTAATTTACCAAAACATGCATAATAATAGAATCCCTTCTTCTATACAACAAAAATATTTATAAAATACATAATTTTTGCAAAAGATTCAATGAAAATGATGGAATTCCTGTTTAACTTACGAAATGAAACTGCAAATATCTCTAAAAGTAGCTTCTTGGCCAGGGAGATTCATAATTGCAACAAAAGCCAAAAAACAATATTTTAACTTAGGTTTCTGCCATTCTTTTTCGGGTATCAACGTTGGCACATAGTGAGATGGCTCCAAGGATTGGTCAATATTAGCATAAAGTTCCTCACTTCCAAAGACTCTTTGAATTTGACAATAATCAGCACTAGTATTAACTCCTGGGGGATTTATGACTTCATTTTGATTTGGCGTCCCTCTAATATAGTGCATATTTGGAATGCTGGTTTCCTGTTTAGAAAAAGTAACTCACAATTATAGGGCTAAATTTCAAAATGTAATAATGGTATACAAACTAAATCATACTTACTACTGCATCCGTATATAATATTGGTCTTTCGAAACATGAATAAGGACCAATATTTTCATTTAGGCTGTTACTAAAAGAAATATTTTCAACCAATAGCGGCTGAAGCATAGCCTTAAGACGTTCTATAACACATCAAAATTAAAATCATCATTTTGTAACAGAATGCTGTGAATGCAAGCCAAATCGGATTCGGGACAACCCGTGGTTTAACTACCCACAGGTTAAAACTCCAAATAAACTTCTATATGGAATAGAATATCATATATACTTCACTTTCCCAGTGACTGCGTAATGCGTAATAGTTTTTTTATATTCAGGGTCATTTCACTTATGACAATTATTATACTTTCACAATTTACAAAAAATGAAAAAATATTCAGGATGTGGTAGAGTTGACTATTATATATTATTAATTATATATTAAGAAAATTAAAGGATACTTTTACATTAAAATTGCTTCATTTGTTACAAAAATAATGTACATTTCACTTCCAAATGGTGAATGTGTGACATGTCTGTTTTTTAAATACTATATTTTGTCCTCAATGTTTAAACTTTTAACCTGGATTTCCATTTTAGTAAACAGTGGGTTCAGTCAAACTCAAAACATAAATTGGGCCAACTATTATTGGATGATTTGCGTATTTGTAAAAGAGTAAAGCAGTAAATCACCTGGATATGCGAAAAACCTTTCGGAATATTCTGAAAATTGTTCAACAATTTTCATTTTAAAGGCATCTGTGATTCTTCTTTCATCAAGAGTCCATCGACCAGACATACTAGCAGAAGATGTAGGAAATGTTTCATTTGGTTCAATATTCCGAACAAAACAAGGATTGAGACTCAAAGCATTTCTCACAAGGAATTTCCAATTCTCAGCAGATCGATAATACGGAAAATTTTCCCTACAAATATTTTGATTCATGTAAACACAACAAAGCTTATTCTATTCAGAATCATCTACATAATCACAAAATGTAATTGATAACAATAATTGGCTCTTACGAAATGAAATTCATAATGTCGTGAACAACCATTCCCCCCTTAGGGCAATTTTTTATTGCCAGGATAGCAAATTGCGTCATTGTCAACGGAGGTCTAGACCAAATTTTCCCAACTGGAACAGAAACAGCTGCTCTTGTTAGTAAATCATCAGTACATGGATTTGAATCTTGGAAAATTGCACTAGTGTCAACTGAATAATCGTTTGAAGTGTTGACATTTAAACTATTATTGTTTTCAGTCAGTGGATCGGAGTTAAAATTTTGACCAACTTCATTCCAAGGTTCAAATTTGACAACGTCTTCAAGAAAATCAAATCCTTTCATCTGTGCCTCAAAAGTAACCATCTCTGATTTGACCGAACTGTCTGAAAGTGAAAACACACTTGTCTCCTGCAATTTTGCAAATTCTCCCGATGTTTCTTCTGGATCCGTTTTGATACTACAGATTGGACGTTTTGGAACCAGTGGTGAAATATTTGGATTACAACCTCGTATCCTCTTCCTTGCAGTTACAAATGATCGTTTCCTACATTTTAAGTTCAATATTTAAAAAAATTAATTAATTATATTCTATATAATATTATTAAGTTTTTGATTTTATACTTTAATTTCGCTTCCAAAATAGGCAGTTTGAGTTTCGTTAATTTCACAACAGGTCTGAATTCTGCAAAAATAAATAATATTATTTATTGACCCACAAATATTCAAGCAGATTATTTTTCAATCGTCAATCGTAAATTTAATCTTGACTTTTTTGCTTTGCAAAGATTTACCTTCGACTGCCATTTTCCTAAAAGTCTTAATAATGCTATCGTCTCCTATTTGTGTTTTATTTTTCAAGATAGACACTTTAATTGTGATCAATTTACTCTTTATACCATTTTTTGTGTTTTCCAATACTTCGTCCAATTCTTTCAGCTCTTCCAAAACTCTGATACATCTTTGACAGAACATACAACTATCTAAGATAATTTTATTCCATTCCGATGGGCTATCTTTTGGTATCAAGTACTGTATCAATAACTCTGAATAGATTTTATATTTAGCATAATTATCAGGTGAGTCTGTGGCTGTGGTGAATATTTTTGTACTGCAAATAGAGCAATTTGGCTTAATGCATGTCAATTTTAGTTTTTTCTTGATTGGGCCACAAGACCCCAGATCCATGTTCGTATCAAAAATTGGGTTGACTTTTTAGTCAATTCAACAGTATTCAATCAACACACGCTCGGATTACCAAAAAGTGGGAATTTAATTCGCAGTTTGTGTTTTTTAAATTACAAATATGTTTGTTTTGTATTTTCAACGTCCAACGTTTCAACTTCTACTTTGTACTTTTCTCTAGCCCAGAAATTACTTTTCGCGCAATTTTTAATTGGAGTCGCATTTGTATCATTGTGCCCCAACGGAAAGGGGAATGAGATACCACCAACAATAAGGTTGAGATTGATGAGACTGAGTTTTTTAGGTTTACATTCTCACATTCTCAGTACTTTTTCTTTATTTTTCTAAATGTTTCACATTTAAATTACTGTGTTAACTAGGTTATATTAATTTTAACTTGCACTCTTTTGATAAATATTCTTAACGTTTAGAACAAAAAACAACGTGTTGATAAAAAGTTAACAATGTAAGAAGCAATCCTTTAAGCTTTTGTGCAATTGTTCTTTTTTAGTTGAAAATAAATACACAAAAAATATAAGGTCTGATTTTGTTATAACATTAGAAAAGTT
>JABASH010006456.1:0-10599 GCA_019776445.1 Tomocerus maximus
ATTCTACAGACTGGGTTTCTTTATTATCCTTAGCCCTGTAGTAAAATTACTCGTTACTGCCCGTTGCTAAGCAACCGTATCGACCAGGCAGCCTTAAGACATACACATTTACTTAGAAATATTAAAAATATTTAGTTACTAAATCTTAATTAAACTTTAAATGAAAATTGGGTTATAAATGCAAGTTTTATTATGAATTAAAAGTTGAAGACTAAAAGATTTGCACGGTAGGTAAGTTTAATTTACATTAAATACGGTAGCGTAATGATTACAATATTTTTGTATGTTAAGCAAAGTGGGGATAAGTAAGACAGACATGCACTTCATTAATCTGAGTCTTTTAGCATAATAATGTTGGGATTATGGAAGGAAGGGAATCTGATGTGAATAAAGAGAGACTTCCTTCCTGGAAACCAATGAAAGTTAAATAAATTGAAAGATGCAAGGTAAGGGCTGGATGTATTCGGAATAAACGGGATGTAAAGAGAAGGAGATGTGATGGCGAGCAAACAAAAAGGGATGAACGGAAAATGAAGTTCTAATAAAATTTGTCTAACTAAATTAAAAAGCAATTGGGCTCGGTGAAGAATCTATTGGATGGAAATGGAGATGTAATGTAGCAAAGCAAAAGTTAACGATGTAAAGCACATATAATAGATTAGGAAGGGTAAGCCTTAGCTTAGGCCAAAGCCAAACAAACGGAGTACAATAAGGCGAGCCTTTAGCCGATTAAATGCAATGTAAAGCAAGGCAAGTCACTATCCCATCTGACTACATACGAAGTACCGAGACCTAATCTAGGCCTGTGAAATGTAATGTGATGTTGGTTATAGCATTATTATGTATTTGTGTGGTCTATGCATCTCTATCTGTCTCTCCACTTGCAATGACAATGAAATAACTACTATCTGTGGAATTGACTGGTAAATATTGAAGATGTACTTAACTTAGTCTGGCATATAGCATAAGCAACGTAAACAGTGTACGAGGTAGTTATTCTATTTAGACATGGATGGAGTTTCGCTAATAGAGTAAGTGTGAGTGTCTGGGGAAAAGTTGGGAGGCTGTACGGCAGAAGAGCACAGATGAAAATCAAATGACAATCTCTATTGGGAGTTCATTTCTCACAGATATAGCGTTTCATGCCAACATCCACGAGATCACTCCCTTCTAATTCATTCATTCATTCACTATCTATCCACTTGCCTCAACATGCTGTACAGATTATAATAACCGAGAGTGTCTTCATGCCCTACACACGAACAAGACTAACTGCATTAAAGCTCAGACCAACTCTAACTGAAAGAGAGTAGCGTAAGTTAAACACTGAACTTTAAGTGACTTGTTATAATGTACAAATAAATTATCTAAGTAGGCCACTCCAGTCGACCATCACGTTGATTTATCAACTCGAGGTGTCTAGAATATTTTCCATCCCCTCTCTGTCCCATCTTCATCTTTATCATGATAAATCTACTCCAATTCCCGTCACTAAATTAACTGCCTACCTAAACATCCCGTTTCTTTCAAATTGTGACCACTTGTAATTAGTCTAAAATCTATACGCATTTTCCTAATTGAATCCAGCAGGAGTATACAAACACTGACAGATTGTCATTGAAAACCATCGTCATATTACAGAATACTGGGACATACGGCTAATTTTCTTTGGCAAGACATTATCATACTTTGTAATAAATTGAACAATCCTGTGATAAATTGGTCTTAATTCTAATGCGTTTTAATCAAAAGCTACATTCGACCATCTTCAATTTACATTTTCTGACACAGAATTAGCTTATCTCATCCCTGTCTTTATCTCAATATTGATACAGATAACTACTACGTTTACGTCTACATACTTAAAATATACATACGCTTGCTAATGTGCTTATGAAGTATTGCATCTTGGTGCAAAGTTACAAAACATATTATTGGATGTTTCAGGTGAAATACAATTATGAGTCGTGTAAGTACTTGGATGTCTTAATCTTGTAATTTTAGAAGTTTTAGTTCCACTGCTTTAGAATCTTTTAACTTACTATGTCAATATCATAATTCTTGAAATAAAGCTAGTTAAATAATTCTCAACAATAGCAGTATTATGGGTACTTGATTATCCCCTTTGCATTGTTACAACTATTTATTGAAAGTTTCGAGGTTCCCATATAGAAATAAAGTCTTTATATAGCATGCATCACAATATTGTGAGTCAGCCTCGTTTGTTTGAAGTGTTTACTTTTTGCTAAACTGGGGATGATACAGAGATAATGAAGACATCAATGGATTGCAAGTGTGTTTACTGCATATGCCAATCATTACTCTTTTATCTGCAATCTGTATCACCATGACTCACAATCACAATAAGACCTAAGTGTAGAGTGGATGTGATGGGGCACAAGTTAGTTAGTGCAATAAAGGGGATTCAATTCGCTGAAATCATCACACGCATACGTTGGTCCATCAAGTTGCGTACATGTGCGACGATGAGAGCGTGGGCAATGCATTTTGAATATTCACAGAGGCAGCATTCCAAGTCTCGGCGCTGTCATTGAACCAACGTCCAAGTTAAAGTCGTTAGACCGCCTCCGTGAAAAAGTAATTCTTTCTGAAAACCCCTAAATCACAACGTGTGCACTTATTGCCATGGCTAGGATGAGATTCAACTCTTACTGCTGCTAAATGAACAACACTCAAATCTCATGCTAATTAAATATAAAAGCACAAATTATCTGCATGACACACAGGATTTAAATACCGAATGTTTCTTAAACACTATTTGAATGAAAATGCAATTAAATTTTAGCACAAATATTCCTAATACAAGCGTGACTGAAAATTAGAAAGTTATACTAATATTGGTATATATGAATTATCTTAAGTGTCATACGTAAATGGTTACTCCTTTTTTCTGATTTTAATGTAAATCCGTAAGAAACGAAATAAATATTGTCATGATTTAAAACAAAAGAGTTGCTTATGAAGCTTTGTTGTTGTGTGGAAGTAATAAAAAGGCACCCATTCGAATGACAATGACAGAAGTCAATCCCACTAGGCTTTCGTTTAAACAATACAGGAGAGGCAGGGTAAATTCGCCATATGGAGGGCAATGGGAGTTTTCGATCCAGCATTCTATCTGTGCGTAGCATTCAGTGAAAGATCCCACCAGGTCGAAAAGGTCGTGTGAATGTATTTTTACACTGGGAAACTTTTATGGAAAGTGTGAAACGGTTCTGCAGTAGCTCGTGGTCTTCTACACTTTGACTTTTAACGCTGGGTCAATAATAAATGACTACGGAACAGAGTAGAGGCAGTCTTGAACATTGAATAAGATGTTTAGATATCTGTGAACAGATTTAATTCCTGCTAACCTAACCTAACTTAAGTGCTAAAATACTTGAATACAGTAAAAACCTTCCATTCTTTGACAAAATTTCTACAATCAGTGGAAATATTGATACATTTTGTGTTTTCGTTTTTTGTTGAATAAGAATTAAAATTGGCTATTTCAAATGCCATTCTGCATGACAATCATTTTTATGAAATCTTTATGCAGAAATCTCAACATTTTAGAATAATTATCATCATAGTGATATTTTACGACTTAAGGTAACTTAAGCCCATAAAAACAGGCTTTAATCCACTCTGTGAAAATGTTTGATATGAAGTAATGAAATACGCAGAAGAAAATGAGTTTATCATGATGAGATTGTCTGGTAAGACAAAAAGTTGATTTATATGATAAGAGTAAGAAAGTGTGAGTGGCCAATGAGATAGAGTAATAGGAAGACAAGTCGAGTGAATAGGTATAACTTTTTTGTGGGGTCTAGACAGAAGGCAATAGGAAGCCAGGAAAGTTAGACGATGCATAATAGGAGGCTAGCAGGTTCCCTAAGTAAGTACAAGTTTATTATAAGGTTTGTGTGGATGCAAAAGACTTGGATTGTCTATCACAGGGTAGAGATAAGGAGGAAGAGGAGGAAAGCGCTTGATAAATGAGATAAATGAGTTGGGATCAAAAGTGGAAGCTTATGATGAAGTATGAGGTGGAGGCAAGTGCAGAGTTATAACACGGACGGAATTGAGATATCAAATAATGGTGAGTTAGTTGAGGTAAGCGAAACTCTTGATTGCCTTCCTCCTGTTAGGCATGTTTCCCTTGCCCCTAACAAATTCAATGTTTATCATTAGGCAGTTCAACTCACAATCAACATGAACGTTACGACAATTAGTCAAACTTGCATGAGTGACAGCAACTTGGGGATTCGCTTTCGCTATGAGTGTAATCAAAAATATATTAATATGTCTCCATATATTTACAACTAATGCACTATCCCACGGTGTCAGAGGGAGAAAGTTTACTATACTGGCCACCTTAATCACTCGAGCTATAACCTTAATTCATCCTAAAATACAGTTAATTCTCTTAAACGACTAAAACCTACAAGGACTAAGAAGACGCCTTCAGAAAATACTAATTCTAACCGGGTTTTCATTATATTATTGTACTAATTATTAATAAAATCCAAGAAACATTTTGATTCTTGCCAAATGAATTTTATCTACTCATACACAAATAGCGAAAACAAATTTTTATTGTGACCTAAAGGTCAGATTAAAGAACACTTAATTACAGCGGACAACATTTTGTATTTATTATTTTTAAGTAGCTACAGTGATTTCAGGAATGTGGTAAGGAATCTTTACATTGAAAGCCCAAATTACACTGACCCTTCAGAAACAAGTTCTGCCATTCTTAATACACGTGAGACTTGAAAGTACCAATAAATAATCATACTGAAGGTCCATTTTCATAATTGGATGGTAGTTATTATCCAAAAAACTTTTAAGAAACACTAATTTAATTTATAAATGTACCCCAATAATCTTGAACTAACAAGTAGTAAAGTTGCAGGATCTTTTTTGCGTGTCTGTCACATAATTCCTAAACACAGTTTACTCCTTTCATATGGCGTGTTAATTTACAGGTTTACAAAAAGTACCTTCTGATGACATTCACAAACCACTACAGTATGTACAGGTATTCTTCCAGGATGAATTTTTCTGCTCATTATAGCAATTTTGGACCATGGCCTATTAGTAGTATTCAGTTGCCCTTGAACATGAGCCGAGTGTCAAGATAGTAGATAGATCAGTGTGTGTATGACAAAGTTATAAATGAATTCATATTCTAGTTCTTGTTTGAATGTTAGCTGGAATGTATCAACATCAAAGGTGCTAAGGTTTAAGTTCCCGGACTTGATCGAGAGAAGGGTTTGCTTTTGCGGAAATGGTTGGTAGGTAGAATAGAAGAAAATGTTCTTGGCCAGCGCAACTGATAATATTATCTGTCTGTGTATCTGCTGTATTGTCAGATTGGGAGGACTGGTACAGGACAGAAAGCACTGGGAGTAAATGGGACTCTTTTGTAGGGTGAGGATATATAATATAGTTAGAGAGGGATAGACAAGACAGTAAGGAGTATTATAGTTAACTGGATACTTATAGGTATTGTTAGTCTCATCTCGTCCTCCGTGCTGCTGGTTTGGAGTCTGGAACTCTGAACTGACTGAATGGAGCTAACTAGATACGTAATGCATAAATAATGGAGCCGTTAATGTCTCTTTGGGGGTGCTGCCTTCTTAATTTCATTATTTCGCTTTCAATTCTCCATATATCTTGATCAAGTCATCGATTTCGCGCTGAATTCACCATGCCATCATTAAAAGCTCTTCTAACACACAGTCTAAACACTTCTGTACACTTGTTCCTACACAAACCAATGCATTTCTGCTGAGCAAAGCCATTGCATTGCATCAATGAAAAGCAAATACAATCATCCTGTTTACTTCATTGCTACAAGAATTACTATACTCTTAGCTGTGCCTCACATATTCCTCAATTTAACTTTACACAATCCCATGGAAAGAGGTTCCTGCTCTTTTATGCCTACGAGGATGGTTGTTGGCTGAACTGGAAATACCAACTAACCCCAGAACTAACCCAATCTCTGATTCACAGCGAATAGATGCAATTAGAATACAGAAAGGTTCCAACCAGACACTACGTCCAAAGTGAAGCAAAAGGAAAATAAAATTAAATACCCATCACATTACTCAATCAAAGGATACGACTCCAGACTGCAGCTACAAACATGCCCTTTTGCTAACTACGACGGAATATTGCACTTTTTATACCCTTTAATCTAATTTACGAATTGGCAATGGTGACCTACAACTATGCATGTATATAACACAACCTATAATTATACTCCAAATTACAACACACGAATTCCTTTACCAGTCTGACTAACAAGGCAAATAAATTCCCGATCAATTGCCACAGGACAGAACAAGTTCGAACTAGGTTTTGGGTTATTCTGATCTGTTTAGTAAATAGAACGATACCAATCTAAGTATTCCAAAAGCTATTAATAGTTTTTGCTTATATTTTGTACAGGCATTACGTATTTTTGCATAAATATGGCAAGCTTTCGTTAACTACATAAGGACTAGATTGTTAATATGAGGCATTTTATATTTAATTACTGTATAACTGACTCAATTGACCAGGGTCAGCTATTAGGAGTTGCCATGACATAATATTTGGCCCCATGTGGGTTAACTATTGACAGTGTAACTTACATGAAAGGGCAAAACTTTTGTTTTCGGACGATTTTCACAAGGTCAATTATTTTCGAAGGGATGGACTGAATCGACTTATACCGGGTCTAGTTCATGGACTAGGACTTACAATAATCAATAGTTAGTAGCTATTTAAATATAAATATGGTTAAAAATGTATTTTGAATTAACCGTATCTATAATTACAGATAACCAGCACACATAGTTCAAACTTTCTTTTGATTTGTTTTGTGTTCCTGTAAACAGGAAAATTATTCAGATTGAAATATACATGTATTTTCATTATTTATTTGAATTTGTGTTCTTCATTTATAAAAACGAAAATATCAAATAATACTTAAAATTAAATTGTGACACAAATCGTATGGGTTTGTCAACCAATAAGTAGAAAGGTCGTTGTCGTCGAAATTATTTTAAATTTAATTTTCATGTGTAATTATGTATGTAAAGTGCTGTACCACCACCGAACAATCCCAAAATATAGCATTTATTTTATGCTTACACTATGAGAATTCATTGTTGGTTTAAATAGAGTAACTACCTAATAAATATTTTCTGTGTTACGAGAGTGGGTCGTTATATTATCGAGGCTATAATAGTCGCGTGTCACAGTTAACCATTTACAAATGGCTTTCCTATTTTTTAAGCGTCCCGTTTAGTTGAGAATTCATGCAGTGTACTTCAACGATCGAAACCCGTCAATATTCTCTCAGACTTGGTCATGCCATGCAAACTTTGGAAACCGACAAACACTAAGCAATTAAAGAGCAATACTATGGCAGCTCAACGAGTATTCTGTTCCTCGTCGGTTGTAGTTGTGGTATGTCCGGTAACAGGGTACATCCATGCAATATACACTTAGTTTCTAAAGTGAAGACCGCAGAAATAATACATGGCCAAGGTGACCAGATGCTCTTCTACAAAAATAAGCATTTATTTTAAGTTTAAGAACTAGCAGCAAATTTTGTCACATTTCAATGCAATAATAAATATGAATACATGTGTCAAGATGTCATGACAAGATGTCTTTATTTTTGGTAAAGCGATAGGGAAATCAAAGGGAAAATCAAATACTATAACATTTCTCTTGTCTGTAGATTTAGAGTTAATTAATTTGGATTTGGAATTAATTTAGAATTACTAATTTAGAATTTTACAAACAATTTGCTTTTCTTTATAACAATTATTGCGTCAGTTATAACTATTGCCCCGACATAATAATATGTAATATGTTTTAGTTTTGCCATCGATACCAAGTTTTACTAATTGTACAGTGCAATCAGTAACTGACAAAGTAGTACTGTAGTAGTAGTGATTTAGTATTAATTTAAATATAAGGTCTGCATAATTTGATGATGAAATCACTTTAGTGAAACATTGCTTATAGCAATCAAAGTCCTACCGTTTCTAATTACGCATCTATCTTTCCGGGATGCGATATGAGTAGGTAAGGTACCAACTAAAAATCTCAGTATGTAAGAACAGTACGTTTTGGATCTTGAATACCGGAGCTGCATTCTCGTATCCCCCCAGATATTTATACTGTTCAGGAAACAGTAGGTACTTACTACTTCGTTTCATAAGATATCACAATAACGCACAAGTTTTCATTGTCTCTACTCGTGTCGGCTAGGTTGTTTCTCTCGATTATATATAAATTGTTAGATGCTGGAATATAATATAAAATTTCCGATTGATGTGTCGTTAACTTTTCCTTCGGTAAAATCTCTACTTTTATTTCTGCTCTCCCATTTCATCGATTCTAACTTTCTGTCAAATAAGAGTAAAATCATTCATATATGTAGCTAAATAATTAGCACATATGAGTAAGTGGAGGCATGCTTTTCTGTATTATCTTGCAAGAAGACTTATTGTTAGAAGAAAAGCATTAAATAAATAGATGTAATATCGCATTCCATATTATGCTACGTGCTCTACGTTATTTCTGGGCAGTGAGAGTGAATTATAAGATCCTGTATTGGCATTGCGCAATGCAACTTATTCTTGTATCATTGAAAGAGTCGCGGATGTAAAAATTCCTGGTGGGTTGGTTGCTACTTTGTTATAGCATAGGAAGATTACGTAAATAGTATATAAGGAAACAAAAATAAGTAAGATAGCAGTTAACTTGTTATTAACTTAGAGTACCATAGAAAGGGAAACTGAGAACAAGGGAAACAATTGAAGAGAGCAGACCATTCCACCCGTAGCCGTCTTTCACTTTAAGCACAGAAATCAAAATTCAGTTGCCACCCAACGATAAAGTCCAATTTGGAGGTTTTTATTGTTATGTGGCCAACGTCCATTTCCAAATAATGGCTCCCATTTGGAAACGAACACGAACAATAAAAATAAATGAAAACTTGCAGGTCTGACCAAGGGGCAAAACACAACAAACACTTATACCAAAATATCTACGTACTAACTGAACAGCCACCTAAGACCTCTGTTTCAAAAACACAACTCGTCATTGGTCAAATGCGTTTAATATTTAACATTGCCTAATAGCGATAAGCTTTTGTTGTATGACATTGTTGGTATGCCAGTAACCAATCACTTAGAAATCCTAAGTTACGTTTCGTTTCTTATGATGCTACTAGTAATATTACCCGTCTAACGGACGGGGGCGTAACTGAGCTCTTGAGTACCCAAAAATAAAATCAAATTTATTTTCAAAAAAAGCTTATAAAGTTCAAATTTTGTGGCCCCTATCGTTAACAATGAAATGTCATGCATATCATTAAGAGTTTAAATTTAGACGACTCCCACCCTTAACAGTTCAAATTTACTTGCGCAATGTCGAGTCTACCCTTTACAGTTTCGTTTTCCCCACCTTATGCCAAATCTACTCTTAAAAGTCCTAATTTTGACCGCTCGTATGAAGCCTACCGGTCAAAGTCCAAATTTATCAGGCTCATATCGAGTATACTCTTAACAATTCAAATTCACCCAATGTCCAGTGTACCCAAAAGTTCCAATCCATCAAAATCCATAATCACTGCTTATTTTCTGTCTTGTCTTGCTTGTCTCTTTAAAATGAACTCTGTCAGTCAATCAGGTGTTTTTAAATGCACAAAGCAAGCAAGAGCACACCCTTATTACAAAGGTAATAGCAAGCTATTGATATGTGGCTTGTTAGATAAGAGAAACCGTTCTTTGCTCAAAAATAGAATGCAATTTGGCACAGCAGTGTATGGGATTGTGAAGCTTCGCGTTATTTTTTTTAAAGGCATAAAGTACAAGTAATCAACTTATTTAATAATATTAATTTAAATATCGTCACATTTCAGATAAAATACATAGGTACTTTGCAAAATTATATAGTAATACATTTTAATCCAGTTACATTTATTGGTACATTAATTTTTTTATACATATACATCTGAAAAGTAAAAAATTCGTTGAATTATGAATTTTTAAATGTATAACGACAAATTTTCTGTTAAAAAATTTTAGTTATAAAATCATCTTTCGTTATGTGTTTCTGATTATGATAATATGCTAACAGCTTATAGAATCTTTGGATCATTTTCTTAAGTTTTAATATTTTTGCCTTGGGTAATAAGAGTAAAATTATTTTATAACAAAGTAGAGTACAATAGGACACGCCTGGTCTCCTCTGAGCTCACTGCCTCCACTGGCCCCGAATTTCCGGTGGCCATTCTATTGTATACTACTCTCTTCTACTTTATACGCTTCGATAACGCCGTAACTTAACATGCAACATGAATCCCATCATCACTCCTTTTTTATGAATTGCATCTTATTTTCATATCTTTCAGAACTCACCAGCTACTTATACACTATTCACAACAAATCACCATTGATGATACTAAAGCTAGCCACGACATTTGCGGAAAGTCTACAAAACATAAAACGTTTATAATTTAGACAGTATTACTATATTAAAAAAGTAAAAGATTGAATTAGATTCAATAAAATAGACTTAGACCAC
>JABASH010006457.1:0-10599 GCA_019776445.1 Tomocerus maximus
AGGACAAGACATAATTTAAGGTAATGTCCTCCCTCTGCTTTTCCCCATTGCATGTCATTTATTATAAGATAAACAACTGCACTCTAGATAAGTAATTGAGCAATCAGTGTTGTGTCTACACAAGGAACTGCTTAATACCATTTTCTGTGATCTCTAGTCATTTATTAAGAACCACTAGGTTAGACTCCTACCCATCTCTTAAAACTCATGGTGGCTGATGTATTACCGCCAGATAGGACTGATAGGAGTCTAAGAAAGACTTGTGGTCTGGTGTCTGGTATGTGTACAGACTTCTGATGCGAGAGAAGTCTCACATTGTTTTGTCTGTGGGGAAAGGAATTATTCTTCCTGTGTCTTGTCCTTTGGTCTTCTCTGCTTTGTGACACAAAACGAGCCTCTCGTCCCCGTAAATTAGATTTTCTCAACTCTATATGATTATTACGTATAAAGCTATAAGGCTATATAGCCTATTTACCCCACGTTCACTGTCACTAATGAAGACATATGGTATGCAAACATCACTTTCTGCTGTACCTATTCATTTAGCATTGGAGTATATAGCTTTGCTATGCGCGAACTTCTTAGTACGTAGTATACTTTATTAGCAAACATTTAGCATATTATCTTCTTTTATTAAATTCATATTCTCATCAATTCACCTAAAACTTTCACTGCAGGTAGTTTACTACAGAGTCATAGATAAACATTTACCTTAACTTATGACATTAATGGGTATATGACTTCCAGAGAAGCAGAGCAATTGTTTAATCAGAACAGGTCATATTTTTGTCAGCTTGTAAGCATTAATAGTCTTAATAGTTGGCATAATTAATGTGAATGACTTCTTATGCCAAGCTCTATATACAATCAGATATCTAATCAGTATTCACTTAAAAGTGATGGGAATAGTTCTACAGTACTTATATATATGTTACAATTCTTGTTTCAGGTCAGTACGAATACAAACGGACTGCTTTGAAAGGCGAAACCCTTCCCCTACTATACAATTACTATATTTTGTAATTAGAAGATCAGGAAACCAGTTCGGCAGTTTTAGTAAAAGGACAGAGGTCCCATATACCACTTGGACATGAACATGGAAAGGACCAGAGAGAATGCGACACGATCCAACTAATGGGAATTAATTGCATCAAAGAAATGACCGGCTAAATTACTCAAGAGGAAAACGATGTTTGCGAAGGAAAAGTCCTCTAAAATAATAATATACCTATACGCACTCTTAGTTGAGCCACTAAGTAACAAAAAGCATTTTGAGGGTTAGTAAACTTGGACTCTGTTAAGGAATTGAATAGTAGCTTCGTAAAATTATAGAGACGTTATTTATAGGTCTAAGTAAGCAGTATCTCAGCAGTTACTATTTACTATTGTCTACCTACATCGAATCAGAACCCGTCGGTAAGCCCTTTTCACTATCTTACTCAATTGAAGGTATATTATAGTACCTAATACATTATATGATATCTGATTCCGCGCTACATTTCCTAGATCTATGCTATCTCTCTACTACTTCCCAAATACCTATTACTCAAGAAAGACATCTGACTGTGTTTTGCTCCCAGTTCCATTATGGCAAATCGGGTAGAGTTTCCATCCACTTTAGAAACTCTTACACCTCCTCTATCCAAATAAAATACATTCTTGGTTCTGGTAGCTAATGTGAAAGCTGTCCTGCATCTTCGATGGAAATAGTGTCACTGCACATTACTACCAATACCAAACCAACCGGAGGTTTGCTTTACTTAAATTCACTCTCTTAGCCAAGCTGGAAATTGAGTCCCTAGTAGATAAAGTATCTCCTTCAAATAAACTCTAAAGATGCTCTAAAAGCTACTTAATGGCACATCTACTTCAAGGAGGACTTTTCATACCTACATATAACTGCAAACAATCATCCATTTGATCTTACCATGCATTGCACAAAGCAAACCCTAACTCTGCAAACCAATCACTTGTAAGTTCAATCAACATCCATCCTCCAAACAAATCAACAAAGTGTTTTTCATTATCTCTCCAAATATTAATCAGACCAAAAAAATGTCGTATTTAAACAGTAATTCGCAACAATCTGAAAATATTCAATGTTTGCCATAATATCACTAATAGTTGTGCAAGAAATTAAAACTTTTTCATTAATAATACTGAATGTTGTATCATCAAATGCCACTAACTATGTATATCAATAAAAACCCTACACACTATTACATGTCCACTCTACTTAACTCTTTCATCTGTAAATCGTAGCACTGACACAATATACACACAGAATAGCATCTCAAGACCATCCAGCATCTAATATCTAATTGCCCTTATGAATGCTTTTTATGTCTGTCTCAAACTTTTTGTTTACCAGTAGACTTAAGAGTTAGACTCAAATATACGACCAATAACTCAACTCAACTAGGTACTTCTGTTTTGCACTTAACAGATACTTATAGCAAAATACTTTTTTCAGAAAGCTTAGCTCTACTCAACTCTTCTCTCAACATATGTGCACATTACTGGTTTCTTTTTCATTTCGCCTTGAGTTTCTCGCCATGGCATGGCAAAACAAAAAAAACAGTATCAAGATACATGGACTCAATCAGACAAGAGCATTCTACACAAGTGCATACAAACGGCCCCATACTATATATTATATTGCATTAAATACCTCTTGCAAGTTGCAAGCTACTCAGGCTGCTCCACATGATGCACACCATTTTTTCTAGTTCTGCAATTCCAATATGTAGTGTTTAATGAGCATTTTCTGCATCAGTAGGCAGAGTAGGCATCATGATATAATATTATTGCTGTTACTTAACTATAAAAATTCCTATACTCATAGCACCCAAATGAAGGGTAGTGACTTTTTCGTTTAGGTGACCATCAGAAGCGAAGCAGATACCATGCATTATCATTACAAATCCATTGCTAACATAACATACTATAATATTATCATTCTTACTCTCCTCTCAGACTAATAATTATGATAAGTAATCCTGATAAACTCTGATAACAATAACCAATCAACAACAATTGCACAAATCCTTCTACAAATACATGGGTATATCAACTTAAGTTTGTCTATTGTAAGTAATTGTGTGTTGCCTACCTAATCACAAATGCTGCACAAGTTTGCAACTTTATTCGAAGGTTATTGTTATTAAAGATCTGTAACGCTTTGTAGACATTGACATTGTACGTTGAGTGAAAACAATACGATTTTTTGTACTAATTTTTTGACATAATAAATGATCAGAGCAACCCTATTGAGATTGCTGAAGTGGCCAATATTAATACATATTACACAGTATCAAAGGATTTCAAAAGCCATATTGCTATAATATTGTATGACATATGACGGCATATGACAGAATGCGCCAGGTTTATGTCGTTAATAGTAAAACTCATTTTTATATACCCACTTGTAATTAGTAACACTCATTTTTAATTAAGCTAATTTTGGTTGAAATAGTTAGAAAGATGCCTATCAAACGAAATCATTATACGACCATTCATTACTAACTTGCCCTCCCGATCTTTAAACCAATTAAGCTACATTGTACTAGGATGTTCGCCATGACTGAATGCATAGAGGTACACAAAAAGGTACTGCAACAACAGCGCATTTTCAAACAAACTGAACACAAAGTTAGTCAGTAGTCACAGACAGAAGTTCATATTATGCAACGTATATCAATGGCACAATATTTCATTTAGGTTTTCTGAGTGAATAACTACAGTCTCGAAAATTGTTCATCCATCTGAATTTTAGATTATGACTTGACTTGTAGTCTCTTTTTACTTTCTCCCTCATCTATCTCTTATTGCGCATTTTGTTTTAATATATTCTATTCCCATCCATATACATAGAGATTCAGATCGAGTAAAGTTTCGGTGTTTCCAGACAGCAGTTTCAGTTTCTCTGCTCAGCAGAAAAGATGTACAGTACGGCATAAGTTATTTGGCAATATGTAGAGAAAAGTGTTCTATTGTTGTCTGAACAGCAGCCGGTATATATCCAGGTGATAGTAAAGCAGATAAGTCTGATAGTGACAATTCAGTTTCTCTGAAAGTATTATTACTCTATGGAAGGATGCACAAAAGTGCCCGGTTTCGGCTTCGCTGATACCAAATTTACGATTTACTGATCTGTATATTGAACACTTTATTACGAATTCAACAGAAATGCTTAGTCCCTTATGATTTACATTCCCAAAGCGTACATCACTAGCTATTCCTAGTAAGAACATAGAGATGTATGGATTTATTCATCCACACATGGAAAACATATCCATTTGTAATAATTTGCATCCTAGTATCAAATATCAAAGTGTACACATAGAGATGTGAAATGGTCCTGTATACTCTTGTGACTCCGTGCGCTATGTACAAAACGAAAACACATGCAGATTATTACACGAGCAGGTTGCTAACTTTGCTATAGTCACTCCTTCAATTTATAAATGTAACTACTAAGGTATGATGTATGATGTAAAAGAGTACCAGTACGTAAAGTAGTATATGTAGATAAGCCAGTTCTGAGGTTGTAGGCGGTATACTATAGGAATAAGCAATTCTATCGTATCTATTATGAGGATCTATTCTGTTCATGTCACTCACAGAGCTTTTCTAATCTATCACTACATAACATGAAGAATGTATATAAACTTAGATAGAAAATAGAAATTCATAACAAGTAACAGTACCTATTTTTTCTATTCATATCTATGCATTTCTATACCCGTATATCTGATACATACATAAAGAAGCAAGAGCTGGGCAACAGACCCGGACGAGATACAGAACACAGAAGAACGACAGGCAGACTAAGGTACGCATTGCATTGTACAAAATACAAGTTACCAATTCAGTTTCAGTTCGCTTAGCACAATGCTCGTAGTCATACCGTACAAAATTTTCTACCAAAGTTCCACCGTCGTCATTTGCTCTCATTCTCTATCCCTGGTTTCCCTTTTCTGTATATGAACTTCTCTTCTCAACATTTACTTTACACGATGCTTATTGTTAGATACTTACTATATACATTTACAATACAGATATTTTGAAAAAAAGTTTTATTCCCTAGAAGTTTGCACGCTAGGCTAGGCCACTCTATCTCTGCACCAAAAGAGTGTTATGTTGTATTAGTTCCTCTCTTGTTGTTTAGATCATACCATGTGCACCGTAGGAAACTGGATAGACTTCCACAGGTTAACAATGCACACACAACTATACATCCTTATAAGAATACTCTGAGGAATGGCCATCCATCCTACAAAACAGCCATTTTTTAGACTTAACTTTTACATCCTTGTGAAGAGCCACATGGGCAAACACCAAGAGCACTAGAAAAAGCTTTCTATGCTCCCATCCTCTGCTTACGTAAGCTTCCTTTCCTTTCATATCGCTCCAAATCAGCTCTCTAGGCTTTTTTCTGCTGGGGCGTCATTCCTGAATATTTGATAGAATACACTGCCTTCTTCTTGATACGACCTATTCTCCATGCCACTGCCCGTATTCTTGCAACATATAATAGTAATATACCTCCTTCCTTCCGCAGTCTTTCACTGTTCCTACAATATACAACTACTTACTTTGAACTATACTACAAATATAACTACAATTTATAAACACAATGCGCTCTTACCGTAAGTAATCTTAGGAAGAAATTCCTAGAAATAGGACATACTTAGTGTTACAAGACTAAGAAGAAAACTAAAAATGTAGCACGCCATACCTTAAACGTGTTTCCAGTATAACGACTTAAAATTTCATAATAATTAGTTAGTGTACTGTGCAAAAATTATTTTCGATACTATGAGCCAAAGCAATAACTTGGAAATTCTCTGAAAGTTTCATTTGTGTTGACTCTAAGAAAGCTATGAAACGGAGCTTAGAGCTACGGAATCTCGTTAAAATATTAACTCACTCTCGTTATGTAATGCTACAAATGCTATGTTCATTGTACAAATAGAACAATATTACTAGACAATGAAGCTACTTACTATACTTACTGGGGAATTCGGCAGAACAAAACAGAATACCCGCAGTATACGGAGTATAGTAATCTGCTTCCGTCCATGTTACTACAACATTAAATGCATTACAGTACTCAAATTCTCTTCTCGCAGGTCGAGTTTACTTTTCCATTCCACAAAATAGCTCTACACTTTTCTCCTCACAATAGTAACATTCATTTTTCCAAAAACTTTCAAATGGAGAGGATTCCAAGTTAGGTTAGCTTCCATAACTAATGGTCTCCTCCAGCAAACCAGGAGCTCTAGTAGAAGAACTACAGTAGTATCTATATAGATACCCGAACAAGTAGTACAATGACCATACAATTCTCTATCTTTATATTATACAACCTACTCAAAATGACAGCAAACAGACACTCTTATAACGTGACTTCATAAATTTCAGCAGACTACATTTCCAAGCATGCACTAGTCAGTCACTTATTCCATTTTATATAAAACTTCCACTGCACTGGCTCAAGATGACATGACACCCTGGAGTTCCTATCTTCCGTCTCTTTAGCAGGGCTTACGTTTGTCTCTTCGTCATTCTCTTTTCTGGTTTCATCCTCTACAAACACAGACTACACACAGAGACAACACAAACGTCGTCTTTCTCTCTTCTATCCTTCATCCTTTGTAGCTCTATCCCTATCCTTTGTTTATATGTATACAGATATTCCCTCTATCTACCATTTCCAACCGATCCATTCCTACTTTCTTCTCTCCCTAAAACAAGGCACTGTCTCTATTTATGTCGCTAATATTATGTAGACAGCATAGCTCAAACGGAATTTCCAGAACAATGACAGCTACTGCCAAATAATACACATACATATAGCGTCCTGCCATTTCAGAATTTCCAGTTCAGAGAAAAGTAAAGAGAACCCTTTGAGAATCCTAATCTTGGAAAATAGTCGATTGCCTCCCTGTGCAAAATCTTTAAGTAACCAAGGTAGGAGACAGTTGCTTCAATCCTACATAAAATGATAAAAAATGCTGCACCAACCCATTTTAAAAGACCCCATTACAGTTATTATAATAATAATAGAAACAATTGTAGCCTTCAATTCCAATGTTTCAGTTCATTTCATCAAATGCTACTCTTGTTATGTCAGTTGAACGATTCGAACATTTGAAGCATTTCTATTTCGCCAATTTAGTTTTTATGTGCACGGATCACCATACGTATATAACTGGTTTTGGAAACTACAGATATAGATACCTACAATTACGATAATAATATGCTTTCATGCTTTCTCCATGTACGTTCCTTTTGTTTGTTAATTTCTAATTTAATGATGTAATGTGTATATTTCTGTGTATAATGCAATAAATATCCTTGTATCACGGTTACAGTATTGTCATGATGTACATATGTAACGTGTAACATTATAGTGCCAAGTGCTGTACATGAATGAACAGAGCCACAACATGTACTCTCTATGAACTGTTGAGTGTGTTTATGTACAGATAGTTCAGCTCACAAAGCCATATTATATGTTATAGCACAAAATTAAATATCTAAAATTAATATGATACCCCCGGAAAGTACTAAGTACCTTTTGAGGACACGATATCACGATCCTTTTTAAGCACAAAAATATCTCACATGCCATGCAACAGATTTGAATTTTCGTCTTTTGCGAAAACGCAAGTCACGTCAAATGCTTTAGAAATCAAATTTTCGACTTAAAATGTTTAGTTCTAAAATTGCATATTCTAAAGTATACTGAACATATGAAACTATCAAAGTGAGTAAGGTGAAGAAGGTTGAAAAAGGACAACAATTGAATACGAAAGAATAGTTAAACCTTGTCAACCTTGCTTGAAATTTAACAAAAGGACATGACCTGACCCTGAGTGTATTTTCAGTAAACGTACCTAGATATTGTCGAATAAAGGCAAAGCCCAATGAGTTTGACAAGAAATAAGTAGTAAACTATAATGTAGTATAGTCATAAAAGAGCTACAAATATCTTCCTTCATTGTTTTGTTAAGTAGTTGCTAAATTATACATAATAAGATATTCTTCTTACAATAATGCGTGTTGCACTAGGTATTGCAAATCATCTTAATTATCGCATCTCCGTACTATGATGTTTATCTAGATATTATTATGCTCTGTGTAATATCCACATCTATTTCATCACGTTGTTAATGTCATTCGGGATATTTCAATGGGCCTGCCGTTCTCCAATTTTGTTTTCTTTGACCGTTCCGGTAGGGGTAGACTACAACTATATTTTACTTATAGTCTAAAGTTCCGGTATGCCAGCTTACAAACATTTCACCACGTCGTGAAAATATTAGATCTCCATTGTCCATTTAAAACTGTTGACTGCCATTAATCCTTAAAAATAACAAGAACAGGCATCGCAGATATAATCTTAGAGGCAGCCATTACTATTCCAATCTTGAATCGCTCAATCTTTGACATGAACATGATATAGAGTTTACAATAGTATTATGTACTTAAACATCGTTATATTATCAGTCTCTAACAACTAATGTTGAATAAGGTTATAATTTGGATCTTATACTATAAACAGCATTACAATTGCCACAGTAGGCAGCCTTTTGTGTGAACTGACATGAGGACTGAGTACCCTAATGACATCAGTAGGCGCACTGGAAATTTCAAATGTTGACCAGATGAGCAAATATTAGTTCATTTTATGTACTGTATTTCAAACTATATTCTGTCGGATGCACAAAGCCAAAATAATCCCTCCCGTGTCCCTAGGGATCGAAAATTGTAAATAGGCCAAGCGAGAATGCTACATATCCAACTAAGCTAGCGAATAGACATGAAACGAAAGAAACATTATAGAGAGCATAACAGTAGTGTTTTCATCTCGACCTAGACCAAGAACGACGCAAGCAAGACCCGCGAACAATTACGACCTACCCCTCAAATTCATTTGGGCATATGGCATCGGAGAATACGTAGGTTAAGTCTGTAGACAACTCGCCCTTCACTTCATATTTACAGACACTTGGAGATTCGAGAAAAGGAGGTATAATATTATGTTTAGGCTTTGTGTTGAGCGCGATGCATGATGCACCCTTCTTGCTCCTACAGACTCTCTTGCATTTATTTTGGGTCTGTAATGCAATGAAACGGCTGTGGATGATGTGGGTCTGTCGTCATATCCTCTCTATAGGTATAATGTATACTAATAATCCAAATCCATACTAATATCACTATACCTATGTACATGCTACATCATATAAGATACATGAATTAAACACATATACATAGTTATTTTGTAAAGCACAACGTTAGAATATTGGCGAAAGTATAATACTTATAACTACCTACTTTGAAGTATAAAGTCAGCATCCATGGATAAAGATAAATTTATAGCATATAATACACAGTTTTCCTTTAATATTAACAACTATGCAATATGCGAACTCGTTTTTACCCATATCATATTATTATTATTGGTATTCGGTCCCTAACACAAAGAGTAAATAACTCCATTAGTACTACTACTACGCATGCTGCATGGCATGGGTAGTTGAGTTGGACTAATACTAGATTTATTGCATTATGTTATGTATATAAGTATAGGCATTCTTAGAAGAGGACACTCCCCAGAATAAAAATGAGGAGCTTCTCATTACAATCCACTGCACAGGCTACTTCTCCATAACAAGCAATGTGCAAGCATAAGCAGAGCAAGAATCCCAAAATATAGTTCTTGCATTAGATGCATTAAAGTAATTAAAGTGCAGCAGATACCACTTATTAAATCATTATACTTCTAGTATATAATATTATGTTAAACGAAGAGGTTTCCAAAGCTGTAATATTAAACCTCTTCTAGTGACTGAAATTGTCCTTGTAAAAGAAAGATCCAAACAAAGAATAAAATGATAATAAATGGTGGTTCGAGCCCTTCGACTAAAGGTGCAGAGAGAGTATTATAGAGGGTTTGTGAAACAGCAGAGAGGTACTCATAATATATTATAGGTAAGTCCCATAGGCATGGCGGTATAGTATAGATTGATGTTATCCCTGTCCCCCTCTTTGAAAATGGTTTACTTCCCCTTCTATCTTTAATGCTTACTTTGTGTACACTGGAACATCAGTTGGTCCACAAGCCAAAAGAATTCCTTAACTTCTACCTACCATGACTTTCAATTTCCTACTCCAAACGAATCACTATTGCTTTATATTGCGTTCTAAACTTGCATTTCACTAACGTAAGTCTCCTGTAAGTCCTCCATTATAGATACGTAAATTTGTTCCGGTCTAAAAGTCTGTCTTGTAGTTTTCCAACGATAAATAAATACTCGTATTGAAAACTACTTGCTTGTGATTCTAAAAATTCCTACCTTAGTTGCTACTACCTTCACCCGATATTGGACGAACGAAGGGCAACTTAAACATTTCGTTAGTAAATACCATAAATACACAGTAGCACTGCTGTGGTTGATAAATATTCTAATTACATCTAATTTACTTAGAAATGTCCCAGAATTCCGTATCAAATATCAAAACTGTCAAGCGAATTGAAAACATTTTCTATAGTCAAGTTTTTATGTTGGACATAATAATTAGCGATAG
>JABASH010006458.1:0-10599 GCA_019776445.1 Tomocerus maximus
TAGATGGGAATATGAATGTGAAATGTGAAATTACTTTTCCTGGTAGGCCGTGCACCGTGCACCTACATGTGGGAGGACGCCAAGCCTTCTTAACGCGAGTAGTAGGGGGGAAAGAGCAGGCACCAGAAGTTTTTCTACTGACAGTTTGTCGGTTATTGTATATGTTATTGTGTATGTATTACTTGTATATGAAATGCATTTATTGTGAACACTGAGCATAATTAAGTTTCTAAAACCACCTTAAATAGAATTGGATTTACCCATGAATCAGAAAATGAACTCCTATAATTATAAAATATGGACTAAAACTCATGTTCTGTGGGCTAATTTACCGATGAGAATATAAATAAAACCATTCAAACTTTCTAGGATGAACAGAACTAAAGCTATGTCGATTTTTAGTTTTCTATCCCCTCCCCCAGACGGCGGGAGTGACCTATTTTGGCCATTTCAAACTTAGCCTTTGTTTTGACCCTAACAACAAGTATAGAAAGTTTGAACGAATTATCTGTATTTGTTCGAAAGTTATCGTGGACAGTTGTAGACGGACAGATATCATTAGTATAGGCATTTCCAAAAAGATAGCTTTGCTATCTTAATTTAATAAAAAAAAATACTGATTGGCATCATCTGCATTATCAGAGAAAAACGCCCGAGAGACAAAGATATTGCTGCAAGTAGCCTATTTATTATTCCCACAAGTTTTTCTTTTATTGACTAACGTTTTGAAAACTTTCTATGAATAATGTATAAAAATTGCAGATAAGTTATTTTATGCAGGTTATAGCAGGAACCAATTTGGTTTTTAGGACACTAAAATATTTAAATTTAGCTTTTGTGCTCACTATAGTCACTAGTCACTATGGAACTCGTGTTAGAACATCTTTTGTTTTTCGCTTCTCACGTTTCCCTCGAAAAATAGGAAACTTCTTGCTGTTTCAATTTCGCACTAGAAACTCTGGACATACTATTACACAAAATATATTTAATGCAATATAATAATTGTGAAGCTTAATTGATGTGGTATTCATGCTAAGTTAAATGATGAGCCTAGAGTGAGTGGTAGAGTGCGTGTGATGTTATGAATGTTGCGTCACGTTCAGCAAATAACTTATTTCGGTGGCGGTGTCCTTATTTTTGTGTCTGAGAATGCTAGAGCCATTTGATGACGGGCCACAGGAGTTTGTAGCGTCTCGCCATCAGTGATCTTCCTTGAAGAGGTACACGCCGAGCCTAGTGGTCCCTCATCATCATCCACAGCCGCCCCTTCCGACTTTTATTTCTTTAGCAGCAGCGGCAGTAGCAACAGCCGTTTCAGGAATGATGTTCCTAGGTCTCAAGTCTCAACTGATGGGATTTCGGCTGCCTCCGAAGAGTTTGAAGTGAAATTCCAGGACGGGCCTCCGCTCCTTGAAGGTCTCATTTACAATTTCGTCGGTGGGGGGTCCCCCTTGTACTTCTACTGCGCTCGCAATCATCACCCAGGGCTTTAGCATCGTCCGTTAGGACCGTTTCAAACGAAAGAAACCTCACTAAATTTTAATAGTACAATATTTACTTTAAATCTCGGCTCACTTCCATTTATCAAAAGCTTGCTTTCACCGAAACTTTTCCCCACCGAATCTCCACTCTCTCTTATGGTTGGCTCCAATAAAGGAAAAGTGCTTTGTTTTCTTCTCAAGAAATAATAATATTTCTCCCATTCCTTAGCTGCCTCATCTCATGCAAATTCCCTCCATAGGGTTGAAATTACTTATATCATTACTACTGCACTACGGAACTACATACATTACTGAGATAGCTGTAAATAGCTCATGTTTAAGTGCACCGTTATTTACTGATGCACACTTTTCAACTCTTCTCGTCTTCCTCCTGCACTTCAAATATTTAAACCTCATATTCCGTATTTTAAGCCAAAAAGGAAAAGAGCAGGGCGGGCGAATTATAGGCTTGGTTGCTCGCTATTACTTTTCTACCTGGCACCAGAGTCCCGACTTCCCGTCCCGACATACAGTCCCGAGTCAGAGCTTAGTCGGTTGTGGGTAAAATGTAGTAAAATAATAAAACCGGACCAATGGGTCAAATTGTTTTCAGAAGATATAAAATGCATCATAACGGCTACATATGTATACAAAAATCATTTCTATTCTAAGAAATGTTTTCTGCAGTAGATACCTATCTGTTTCATTGTTTATGCACTTATACCATAATAGATTTCATTAGCATGAAAGAAAGCAGTCAAATATTAGAATCTGTAATTAAATTAATATTGTACCATTTTATGTTTCTAAAAGCTATGCAACTTATAGTGGAAAATACAAATCTAGGTCCTAACTTTAAGGCGAAATGTTCAAAAGAGTTTGATTATTATTATTTATTATATACCTTTCTAATCTAGTTTGTTTTGCCAGTGAAAAAAGACTCTTTTGTTGAAAATGAGTCATAAATGAACTAAAAAGCACATAATAACGCGGAATGTGAAATCTTTTCGTCTTTTGAGAAGAAACCTTATTTTTCTTATATTATTTCGGGTGAAGGTTTTAGTCCGTAAAGCCCCCCTTTCTCATGCCAATGTCCATATGCGCCGCAAAAGGAAAGTCTGTGTGGCATATATACAGGTGCTTGACTCCAAATGTCCTCATAATGATCTCGGCAACCGGAGAAAGTACAACCAAGTGCTATTCTGAATAATAGACACTAAATAATAACCTTTCTTTATTTAAAGGGTTGGTCAATACCTTTTCAAATCAAAAAATAAAGAGAACGGCAAAAGGTAGAGTAATAATAAGGTTTACGTTTTTGAAATCTACTTATATATGTCTAGGGCACCTGAGGTCCAAATTTGAAATAACATTTTTTTAACGCTCAAAATTCGAAAATGTTCGGAGTAGGAGAAATACATTAGAAAAATGTATTCCTAGTTTTATTTTATGTTTAGAGAATGGAAACTGAAGAAAACGGGCTCAGGTGCCGTTGCCCTAGATAATCCTCCCAGCCTTTTTTTGGCATTTTTTAACTCTGTAGGTTTTTTGAAACTCTATGAACGTTGTTTTGAAGATTTCACGAGGGAAATTTTTATGGCAACAACTGCAATTTTACTACGGCGGGTAATAAAATAACTACCACCCAACGCTAGAGGCCTGTGGCGTGGTCTCTAAATTCGTTAAAAGAGTTATTTTCAAAAAGTACTGCAGAACATTCTCCATTTTGATTTCATACTTTGAGATATAAAAGTTTTCCTGAAGAAATGGTCATTTTCTCATTAAAAACCATTATCTCATATTGGGAAACGAAAATGGAGAATGTTCCACGGTACCCTCGAGAAAAAGTCGGAAATCATATATTTCAAATTCGGGTAGGTACACTTGGTGGTATCGGAGGTAGGAGGATTTTGTATTTTGTATTTAAAATCATAGATTGCCACTTAAACCTCTAATTCGGAGGTCAAATTCTTTCTCAACTCATCCCCCTCACCCTCTGTATTACTGATATGTTGTGCACAGTTATACTTATAATATGCTAGCTTGATTGATTCTATCTATAGTATTATATAGCAAATTTAGTTTCCTCTGTATAGTTTTACTATATTTGTCTGTCTGTCTGTCAGGACATTTGTGCGCACGAAAACTTTCGAATGGGTGAAGCTACAACATTCAAATTTTCTGTGCGTCATCTAGAGGTTAACCGGACTACTGAGTTAGTAAATGGGCGAAATCGAACTTTCTCCAACTGTCGTTCAAAATTTCAAAAGCGGAAACCAGTAATTCGTCCTGCATGTATTTGTACTGTATCTACTACTGTGCCCTGTGTCCAGTTCTAGTTGATTCACACTGGATACTAACAGATTGCAGTGCGTTGAGTGCATTAGAGACTAGAGACCAGGGGAACCAGGATCAAACTAGCAGATCCGTGTGGTGTTAATTTTCATTCCATTCATTCCATTGACGATAGACAATAAAAATCTCCAAACAACATATCTTTCAGTCCTGTCACGTTGAGGGGATGGAGAGGAAAGGATCAGATCACTTCGGGCTCATCTTCAGAACATTGAAGAGATCAATTCAGACTTGAGTTCCAATGTGTGAAGGGGTCTTACACGCAATGATATTTATTTCCTTCTTTTCGACTGTGCTCTTCGGTTATTGAGTCTTTGAGGAATGTCACTTATTGCTTTTTCTCTTTTCCTTGCACATTAACTGCACAAGTCATTTTTGATGGAAAATTCGAAATCAAGTCATAGGATTTTTCACATTCCATTTAAGAGTGTAAAATGCATAGCACAAATACATACATACTTTTTCCCAAAATAAAATTGACGACAACGCTAATGATGCATGAAAGCTAATAACATTTATAAGTTGCATCATAATTACCCAAGCGTTTGCAATTTGGAGTTCAAGTGCCATCAACCAGTTAGTCAAGAATTTACTAAATTTTCGTTTCTGTGGCGATAATCAACAATAGAATTAAAACCTACCCTTTTAATGATAATAAATCTTAAACTGTGTACACAGCCCCCATTACTCGGGCGAGCTTCTGTTACGGCTTGCTGCTCGGTTTAAATACCAATTTTATCTTTTAATATGTAATCATTATCATATCATAATCATCACTATTCAGATACTTCTCTAATTCAATTATAAACTGAGAGAGTGCTGTCAAAATTTTTGTAAACTGTGAGACAGGCTTTGATTACTGCCGGGACCATTTTACATTTTGACAAATAGAGAGACCAATACTTCAGCCTGAAGTATTGGTTTTTTTCAATTACGGTCTACTACAGAAAAGGGCATTCCCTGCCTTGCAGTATGTCATATAAGCCAGCCAATACCTTCACTAACAACAGGGTTGCGGTGGATGAAATAGGAGGGTTGGATAAAAATGGAAAAAAAGTAATTTCTTCCTGGACAAAATTAATTTCGTCAATTTTATCCGGACAAAACTGACTAGCAAGTAACTTTTGCGTTGAGAAGAGGTGGAGAGGTGGTGAAGATTAGATCATGCAGGTAGACATACAGACGAGATACTATTACCATAAGTCATGTGTCACTCAGCAAATTAGGCTAGATTCCATTTGGCTGTGAATTAATGTGTATGGCACACACGAGGATGTTGCATGGCAAGATTTTTTAGCCAACGCAACATAGGGAAACTGTATGATGCTTTATAGAAATCTTAGGGAAAATGCAGGACAGTTTATATGTGTAGTAATGTTTATGTGTAGTACTAATAGTAAGTAAGTCTAACGTGGGTAGAAAAGCAAAATAGGTCAATGTGGACTGAAATTGACATTGGTGGCGAAGAACTAAAATCGTGGCAGCTTAAACAAATATTTCATTACAAAAGTTGCGCCACTGAATATTATGACTGCGTGGAAGTTGGTAGAAAATGTCCGGATAAGTTAAAAAGTATTGTTACTGTGTCTGATTGTAAAACCTATTTTATTAATGAACTGCGGATCATGACCATGAGACAATAAAATACTACACATAAACTGCCCTACATTTTCTCTAAGTTTTCTATAAAGCACCATACAATTTCCCTATGTTGACTAAAAAATCTTGCCATACAACATCCTCGTGTGTGCCATACAAATGGCCATTTTGCCGATCCATTTTGTGTGACTATTGAGATTGTTGTGACGGCCAGGGTATAATGACAGGCTCGTAAAAAACTATTTTAATTAACTATCCAATGTCTGATAATCAATCATGTTTTTTGGAATAAAAGAACTCTAGTGCTAACGTTTTTAGGTTATTTTCAGAAATGGACAGACACAGTGCCAAAAAACTGACAGAGCTACTTGTAGGTATCGTTTGTTAAGTATGTACTAGTACTGCCTCAGATTTACATAATATAGAATATCAAATCGGAAAAGTGTCGCGATTATATTGTAGAGGTATCTGATGCATATTTTGGTTTTAATAAATTTTAATAAGTATTTAAGACTTAGGAAACAAACTCATTGCAACTTGCAACTATAGGATGAACAGCACTACTGAAAGCAAGTGTTGGTAACAAATGAGTGGGAACGAAGGATTATGTAGTATCCATTAGTCTGCTTAATAAGTAACTCATTACGGTAATTACAACAGTGGATTAGACAAGGAAATATGTTTGAAACATTTGTAGCAAGAGTAGAATTAGTCTCTCGGATTTTGCATCATTCTCCATGGTTGAATGTCGTAGGGTTAAAATGCACGCTTACTCATTGCAATAAAAATGGATAAACATATTATAGTAAGTAGTGTCTGATAGTGCAAATTCTAGAATGTAGCTAAATGCATGAATTCATATCCTTTTAATACAAGAGAGGAATGAGTAAAAAGTTTCTTTGAATGACAGGGCAACTCGGAGACCAAACCACGAGAATGACAAGTAATGTTGATAGTTGAGTTGAAAGGAGAAAGTAATGGGACATTGCGTAGGCTGTACTATAAGGAGGAAGAACAAGTACTGCCGACATAAAGCAAAGATCGTGAATCGAAAAGATGCAGTGTAGTCCGTATATAAATGGCTAAATACCTATGGCGTTGTATAAAGTTTATGGATTTAAGTCTTCTTCCATTACATACATAATAGACGGTAGGTAACTTTGAAAGTAAAGTTTTTGGCTGTGAGAGTTTGTGAACGTTCGTTTGTTGTTGGGCAGACTTGGAGAGAGACTTAGTTAGTCTGTGTGAGTAGGTGGATATAAATACAAGTAGGTGGATATAAATACAAGTAGGTGGATATAAATACAAGTAGGTGGATATAAATACAAGTAGGTGGATATAGGTACAAGCAGATGGATATAGATTATAGATACAAGTAGGTGGAAGGGATACAAGTAGGTGGATATAGATACGGTGGATACAGATACACATGTGAGATCTTTATCTGTTGATGGTTGGAGGGCATGGCTAACGATAGGAAAAGAGTAGCTCTAAGGAATGTTGAATGAAATGGAGTATCAACTTGTACTAAGTAGGTAATTCAAGATGGGTGTGTAGACGAGACAAGAACTACGAGGACAAATAGAATGAGAGACTGACGATGTTGAATGTCGAGCACTCTCCAACTGAGGACGGGTGAAGGCGAGGCAGGCAGGCCGGGAAGGACGCGGCGAAGGCAGACTGCGAATAAATCTTGGAACATTGGGAAATGAGAAAGAGAGAGGAAGGAAGAGAGAGCCAGCTAACCCAAACTAATGTGATGTAAATGCAGTCGTAGATGTGGATGTAAGAGGAGCACGAGTAATTAATATAATGATTGTGAATGATGAGGAGGGAGCTGGAGAAACCAAACCAAATCTAACCTAACGAAACGAGACGAAACGAATGGAAACTAGACCAAACTACTACAGAAACAGGAACATAAGTAGACAACTAAAGATCCACTTTACTTTCTCTCTCCAGCCAACAGAGTCCAAATATAGCTACGTCGTTACTACAACAGAGCTGGATATTATAAACTCTCTCCGACCCACTCCGACCGGATGCAGAGTGCACATAATATATACTGTAATATATACTGTAATATATACTGTAATATAATATACTGTAATATATGGTATACTGTAATATATACTGTAATAAAATACTATAATATATATACTACATATACACTTAGTAGTGTGGCCTTTGATGAAAATATTACTAGGGCAAACAACCATTTTACACGGATCATTCATTACCTCCTGCAATTACAATCATTTGCTTTTATGACTCTCCAAGACATTACTGCATATTTAGACAAGAAGACATTCTAATAGCTAACCTCTCCATGCACCACACTTTCCCTATTTACTTTCTCACGCTTTCCTAACACCACAGCCACCCACTACCAACTACGTATGAATCCCATTCATTGAATCCTCCTGTATCTGCTTAACTAGATACTATATTACTAGACACTAGTAAACACTCGTCAATTTACCACCTTTAATTCCACATTAAATTACGACATTCATAAAATTATATCGTCAGATTCATAAAAGCATCAGATATACTACAACACGCACTAACTTGCTAATGCTATACAGCAAGACCCATAGCCCATATCATGTATATACCTAAATGCTATATAAATGTTATGGAGACATACTTTCTATTGTACTAGGAATTATTAATAGATCTCTGGGAATTTGTTGGTTCCTAAAATTTGACGTTCATTTTGATAATCAAAATCAAAAAATCAAAAAATCAACAACTCTCCCAGAAGAGGTCTATTAATAATTCCAAGTGCAATAGTTACATACATCTTAGTCCAATTTCTATCCAATGCTTTGTATCTCAAAAAAGTTATTTAAGTAACCAATACATTATACGCTATTATTCAATAAAATATGTAGCGGTAATAATATTTGTATAATGTTGGCATTGATTGTAGCTAGGCAATTGACAGAACAAATTTGTTCAGTGTTATTAAACAAATTTGGATGACATGGAACCCCCTTCCCCTTTATTGTTGACGTTGTTGACGTAATATGTGGGCAGACACAAAATGTTTGACAGCAAGAACATCTGAAAGTGGCCAAACGGATTTTTGGATGAAACTCTTTATATGGTAACTAGTCTCCCAGAATTGTTACTTAACTCAGAAAGGTAGGCATCCAGCACAGCAAGCACTTAGCTAATTTCAGAATATGCAATTTCATTGCAAATACGCGCTTGCCATTGCATTCAGCCATGCCTTACCACACCCACATATCCACATCTTCAGAAATATTTTTATTATATAGCGATTATATGAAGATGGAGACCACAATTAACAGCGACTATTATGACTCATTGTTTCAACATAAATCGATGACGCTTTCCACTTTTTATTTTCATAGCAACGTGACAAGTTACCTCTCCAGTCTCCACTCCCAGTACAAATTCTGTAGCTTTCATTGCCGTAAATATGGTCTTTGTGCGCTGAATGCGTGTTTAGGGAATGGAAATCGTTTGGACATTTTGAATAGAGATTGTCGTATCGCACTCCAAGTAGGTACCGTAAAAATACTTGTTTGGGTGAATCTATGCTATAGATGACCTATTATTATTTATAGGCATGTAAAATAAATGTAATAGGTCAGTGGCAATAAAATCCGTTGAATACCTATATGTTGAGTATGTATAAATGCGTACATGAAATCCTTTAATGGGTGAATAGGAAAGTAGGGAGCAAAGTAAAGTACGTTGGAATTTTCGATTTTCATTAAAATCTACACAGCTCAAAACTATTGAATTTTACTATTGCAATTTATTTACGAGTTGAGCATAGCAATGTAGAAACTTTTGCAGAGTTCCATTTCCTAGTACTGTATATGTGTATAGACTAATGGAAAATACTGCTTTCCTCTTTGTAGTCAAATGACATGTTTGAAGTCATGGAAACTTTTTCATGTTTACGACTTACAGAATAACATCAGGGTTCTCTTCATTCTTACAATTTACATATAAAATCCTATATCCACTTTCTTTATATTTATGCGAAATACATAACTAACAATAAATTTCCACGTACAAAAAAGATGAGACGACTACGCATGAAGTCTAAATGCATCAGCAATCTTCATATTTCATTTAGATTATTGTAATTTGTATACAGCGAAAGTAATGAGAAAACTTTTGTCGCCACAACAGACTTGCCCAATGCGAAACACTGAGAGTGAGTGAAAGCTCTAAAAAGTAAAAGTATCTCTCTGAACTAAAGTGTAGACCATTCATTACTTTCCGCTTGAATCAAAGTAAGTAAAGTGTTATGTTGTGTGGAGGTACGTTATCCACACCTATATAAGTAATACAAGTATTACGATCTACTCGTCAGAGAGATGGAATTGCAGACACAGTTTACTAACAGACGCCGACTTCGTTTTATCTCAAGTTAAAGTTTCCAATCCATGACATCCTAAATTATTCATGATGTAGCTCCAACTCTCAGCATGCTCTCTAAGTTCTGCTGCACATAGCCACATACATTAGATAACTAATTTAGTAACCTGACAACTTGTTAATCTACATATTGCTATTAATTCATTAGAGTCTAGTTCCTCGATAATGGTATTCTGTGCATGCAAGGACATCAAAATTTCTGTTCAATTGCTAATGCAACTCCGGTTCTAATAGTAGTTTTTAACTCGTGTATTTTTCCAACATGAATAACTATTTGGTCACATTTACTGCAGATCCAAATATTATATAAACTATTGGACACCATTTGAGTTGTGTAATTTAATTAATATTGTACGTTATGCCAACTTTTTTGGTATCAACACTTTGTCATTTCATAAGCAGTAAATTGTAAACCCTCTGTAAAACCTAAAAAGATTTTTAAAAAATAGTTCTAGAATATTTTCGCTTTCGAGTTGGTGCGATCAACGAGCTCTTACTACAAACTTACAAATTATAATTATGAGACAATTATGCATGTATGTCTGTTTATACAGATATAATAATACTAGATGCCATTGAATTGGAGAAATCAGTACACGCAGAAAGAAGATAAGTAATACTATAGTATAAAAATACTATAGTAATATTTATTTGTACAACATTCAAATCAGCATGATTCGTTGGTTCTAATTTGTAAAATAGTTTTAATTTTCATCGATTTCATCAAAAGAAATTCAAA
>JABASH010006459.1:0-10598 GCA_019776445.1 Tomocerus maximus
TGAAAAGGAATGTAATCTCTGGGAGAAGTGGTGCTTCGTTCGTACAATATCAGGTTATATGATCATTATTATTTATTTGTATATTTATTTTTTGTGTGCACTTAAAATTATAAAATCTTAAGATGTGCTACTGCCTCTATCTTTACACCTAATGAACCTTTTATCATTCTAGCTAATAAATTTGCGAGAAAAATATCGGGAGAATCCTCCCCCTGGTATTCCCGTTTACGAAAAAGGATATATTGAAGCAGATTTTGCCACCTCAATATCTTTGGCTAAAGCTTTAGAGCTGCTGGAAATGCATGGCATTTGCTCGAGCTATACTTTTATGAAAGGTTAGAGTGTATTTCATTGACGTGTTTATAAGTATTGAAAAAATAAGTGCGTAATAGAAGAGTTCAATAATATTGAATGATAATTGTGGTTTTCATAACGTTGTTGATTTCATGCAGCGAACTCAAGAAGGCATACAACAAACACAACCTATTCAAATATTTAATTGTCTTTATTTTAGTATTTATTCTAACTTCCGCATGTCCGTCAGTAATAGCTATTCGATTTTCCCTTGTTCTCAAAGATTATTATTTTATTCTCAATGTATTTAATATATTCTCAGGTATATTTGACAAAGAGCGGGGAAATGCCACCGTGGCCGCTGAGTTCCGAAGAAATGAGAACATTAAGACTTTGTTGAAATTTATGCAAGAGAAATTAAATATTTCTATAGGAAATACTTCCCTAAATAATTCTGCTTTATTTACTACGGTAACTATAAATAATTTATAAAAATTCCAATTTTAATTACGTAAATTATTTACACATCATTCATCATACGAACGTTATTTTTTAATGGAAAATATTATCTACCTTTTAGTTCCCGAATTCTAATCTCAATGGTTCTAGTCATAACGTAACTGAGGAAGGTAAAGAAATTGATTATTTATCAAGCCACCCTAAAATGGGCGTCCTGAAAAGCATTGTTGTCAAACATTTTGAAAGTTTTGCGACAAAGGGTGAATCAACTAGGATAATGGTATTTAGTCAGGTGAGACTGCTTACCTCTCTTACAAAAATTTAATACAAATTATAATCTGTGAGTTGGGAAAGGGATTGTTTGGACCAATATCTGCACGATCTGAATTTCTGTTCTGATAATAGTACCGAGACAGCGTTGAGGAAATAGGTGCAATGTTGAACACACTGAGACCTCTTGTCAAGCCGATGACGTTTGTAGGGCAATCAAAATCTGGGGGCGGAAAGGCTGGATTAAATCAAAAGAATCAGGCGGTTGTCCTTCAGGACTTTCGATCCGGGGGCTACAACGTACTGGTAGCAACGTCTGTAGGAGAGGAAGGATTGGACATAGGAGAGGTTGATCTAATAATTTGCTACGACTCTTGCGGATCTCCTACTCGACTGATTCAAAGAATGGGTCGTACCGGAAGAAAAAGACAAGGGAAGACAATATTTTTGTTGACGGAAGGAAAGGAGGAGGCGGTATTTGCAACACTATTATTCATTTATGGTGACATTTTTTAAATATTCGTTGTTATTTGTTACTTATTTATGTTTATACAGAAATATATGAGAAGCAATAGCATGCACAAAAGTATCAGCAAAAATATAACCGACTCAAGTAAATTTGAACCGTTTCTATATCAAAATAGTCCAAGAATGATTCCCATCGGTAATTGAAATTTTTCTATGGCGATATTTTTTATTTGTGCCTTTTTAAATTATAATTTATTTGGTTTCAATGTAGGTATTGATCCCGTTTGCTTCAAAATGCGTATAGTGCTTTCCTCGGAACGTGGTGACTATACTGAAGGTACGACCTTTTGATTTTTCTACCTTTTGTAATTTTGTATTTAAGTCGTGATGGAGATGAATTAACATTCATAAAATACTGTTTCAGAACCAAAAAATGGGACAACAAAAGCACCAAAATCCAACAAATTAACCAAAAAATCCAAACTAGGAGACAAGATTTTGGGTTCAAATGCAAAGTTAAATCCACCTCTTTTATTTCCCAAGTTAACTAAAAGTAAAGGCAATGAATGCATTCTCTCCGCACCTATGCCAAATGAAGCTGATAATGAAGTGGAAGTTGTGGAACTAGATGTTGAAAATTTTTGCGTGGAAGCCACAAATCTCGATGTGGATGATAAGAATTTTCATCATGGGTTGTACTCCATTGACGACTGTGCCCAGAGATATGGACCGTGTTTGTATATTTGTATGCCATTTACTACTGGTCTCACCAGCGATGATCCATGTCAGAATGAAAGCGACGAGGAAAATGAAATAGAAAACCCTCCCGTTCATGAAGATCCTATGGTTAAGTTGTTAAGAGAGGAGATAGAGACGTTGGTACTTGTCGGTTCGATAGATGGCAAGTGTAAATGTGGGAACGGAAATACTCATCTTTCTGGAGATTGTTTCGTATCATCATTAGGGAGCGAGAATGCTGCTAAAAATAACCAACCCCCGCAACAGACAGTCAATCCACAACAATTCCGATATGAAGTTTCCAAACCCGGTGTCTCCCATTCTTCCAACGTTAACACTAACAGCAACTTAGGAGCCGATTTGTGGTCTGATGACAATGATCCATTTGATGATGGAGATGACAACTGGATTCATGAGCTTAATGAGCCTGGAATTAATAATTCAAACAAAAATTATGAAGTGGGCTCTTCTAAACTTAGTCAGCGTCAGCCCATACAATGTCAAAACAAAGCGATAGAAGTTCCACCTGACAAATTTGAAATGATGGAGTATTCGGATAAAGGCAATCAGAAAATAAAACACAACAAGGTTGAAGGGGAGAGTCAAGCAGAAAAAGATGGAGACCAAGTTCGGTACACCAGGAGGCAGATGTACGAACTTTTTGAAGATGATGAAATTCTGTTTGAGGAAGAAGACGACTATGCAAACAGCGACGAAGAACGTAAACATGACAGCAATAAAAGTAAAAGCAGCAAAGGTCAAAATACAACCGGACATCCTGTTCGTCAATCTGATAAAAGTAATACTGGAAGCGCTGATATGTTCAGCGAATTAAATTTAAGTGCTGTAAACCACGATATCACTACGGACTTTTTTGAGTCTAAACCTAGAATACAGAGTACGCCTAAGAAGCTAGAATTTAAAACGACTGGAGAGGAAGTAAACGGATTTCCAGAAGCCATGGAAAACTTTCCATCGTCTCCAGACTTAAGCCAATTCCGACTTGAGAACCAGATAAAGAATCCGGCTGTTTCGCAATGTTTGTTCAAAAAGTACGAAGACATAATGTCACCTGACAACATGTCGGCAGATCTATTAAACGGCTATGTAACAAGTATGCGTCTGAAGAATTCAAAATGTGACAGCCTGCTTAATAAGCAGGAAAGTTCAAGTTGTTATCCTAAGTGTAAGCCAATTGGAACATTGTCAGCACGCGATGATAGCAGACTAAATGATCAGAGCATTATGAATGAAACCGTAGAAGACTTAAAACCGAAGAAGAAATTTGTTTTCAAGAAAAGGTCACCTGGAGCTGGAGTTTCGTCAGATTTAGTAAATACAAATAATGCAATATCGCCAGTACCACAGTCAACAAAACCAAGTTGTTTATTTGTGGATAAAGACTGCGGAAATAAGTCAATGAAAACAGAACAAGGAACTTGCCCTTCTGCTCCACGTGAGACTGCATCGTCAACGCGATCCTGTTTCCCTAAGTCCAAGAACGGTGTGCCAATTATTCCGCGGATAAACCCGGGTTCTAGTCTTGGACGTATCTCTGACGTGACGGACGGTGATAGAAATATTTCACCAGGTGGCAAGAATGTAGGTTTGGCAGAAGATGATAAGAAGAGCTTGAGAGAAGGAATTCGTCAGTATCAAATGCAATACTGCTCCGAAGATATGATGGATCCAGATTTTGATGACCATTCGTGGATGACATCAGAAGATGTTCTTCACAAAAAGATGGACAAGGAAAAAAGGCAGATTAAAGACATAATAGAGAAGAAACGGCTACAAGCCATCGAGGTCCGTAATCGCAAAAGACAAGAGGAGCAACTCCTCCTACAAGAAATAAAGCCTGTCAATTATGAAATCCCCAAACCCGTTAATCCATTTGGCTTTAAGGAACATTCTTTAGAGCAATCCAAGATTCCAACTTTATCTCCCGGATTTAGTAACGCTAAGCAAAACCGAGAAAACGTTCCAAATTCTAGTTCTAATCCATCTGAATGGGGCAAAGGCTCTAAAAGAAAATTAAATCAACCATCCTTCCCGATGTCAGAATTTTCTGATGATGATGACTTTGACTTTGTCAAACCCCAAAGAAAAGTACAGAAGTCAAAAGAAAGAGACGAAGTCAGTATTCCAGTAGCCCACGTTGAAAGTAAGGAGGTGACTCCGAAAAAAAAATTTAATTTCACGCTAACTAAAAAGCGGATGCCTAAAGACCCGGATGCTCTCCCACGGCCATTGATAGAACACCATAAATCACCGAACTGCAATCTTGCTTCGATTCCAGAAGAAAGTGATGATGAAGACGATTTCTCTAGTAGTAATAAGCCGTTTAAGCGCAATCAAAGGCGTCTTAACCCATTCGTTGATTTAGAGGCCGAAGTGAGTGGAGACAGTTCTGACGGGTGCGCTGATGAAGTTAGTGGCGATAACCAGGATGAATTTGATTACTCTTTTGTGACCCAAAATTTTGATGACACAGTGACCCATTCGTAAGTTATCATTTATTATTATTATTATTTATAAGACATGTAACTACTGAGGATTTGATGATTTTCATTTGGCGTTATTTACTGTGTTTAGACAACATGCGCGCTACGTGGAATCACTAAAAGACGTTTTACCAATTCAAATCGGTGGCAACAAAAAGCCCTTATCGCCAAAAATCTGTGGTGGCGTTGATAACGTCGATTATGATGAATCTTATTATGAAGGAGTGAGTTTTTTGCTGATATTTTTTAATGAAGAATCAGCAATTAGTAACTAATGCATAATCGAAATATTGATGACCATGTTGTATTTCTACAGGATTCCTTCTGTGTATCCAATGATGAAGTTGACTACTCTGATGTCGGAGTTTTCACTCAAGCTATGCAAAAGGCTAAGCATGATCTCGAGAAGGAAGAGGACGACGGTGGGGGGAAGCGACTCACGCGAAAGGGAAGGAAAGAAACTTCAGGAAGCTACAAAGGCTCAGCTAAAAGAAGGCGACGTGTGGTAGCTATAGAAGACTCCAGTGATGAAGACTGAAATGGAACCAAAGTACAAGTGTATGTGTGTGTGTATATATGTATGTATGACATTTATTCAGAAAAGAGACTGGCAAATTTGCAGTTGAAGTGCCATCCAGTGCTCATATTGTGATCCTCTACTTAAATTATTAATGTTAGTTAGTTAATGCAAAGGCAATTGCCGTTGCATTCTAGTGGGACCTAAATACGTTAGTGTTACCCTGTTATCTAATTAACATTTGAATTATTACAGCAGAACTGTTTCAATAGAAATTAAAATATCTGCATCATGTATGATAAGTTCGTAATCATAAAACGTTAATAAGTTACATGATAATGATAGTACTTTTAATTTACAGTGTTTATGTAAGTTAATTAAAATGTAAGTCGTGAACAGTATTTTTGATACTACTAAAATTGCCCGTCTGTAACTTATGTATAAGTAGTTGTATTATAATATTAGAGTTTTCGAAGTTCCTATCGTATACTAATGTATTTTCATACTCCGAATTGTGCTATTAAGAAAATATGTTGCTAAAAATGTAGAAATGAATTCAGAAATAGAAAACTATATTGATTGACGCATATATGTCATATCCATTTAATTAAGCACGATTTTCGACATTCTTTTTTGACGGTATTCATACAATTAAATAATATAAATAAATTCGTTTAGACAGAAAAAAGTGCTTCTGGTGGGAAACACTGTAATCCAATCAATTTGATGAAACCCAAAATATTTTCCGTGTATGGGTACATGTAAGTGTTCTAACTTTCATCAAAAAATGTAGCGATGTTGCCATTTTTTGGTGCAATAAAATTATAGCCTCTGGTAATATTTTATCACAACTATGCTATGTACACTGGACATCATAGACACAGAATCAATAGGATCATAATGAATATATCGTACTATTTAGTTGTGGAAGGTGGTGAAATTAAAGGTAAGGGTATTAGATTATGTCGTTTTCAAATTGAATCCCCCGAAACCGAAACCATTTTGTGAGTAGTGAAGTGACGGAGTATTTTATGAAAAGGGTAGGGTTAAGGCAGATAATATAAATCATATTTAAGATAAGGTAAGGTTGGGATTCACATTTCCAATTTTTTGGCTTTATTTCTGTTCAATGATCTTCTGAAGTATACAATACTGTACATGATTCACATTCACATATCCGACTGTATTTCATACATTCCATCCTAAAGTAATTATTATAATATTAGAAAATGCTCATGTATTATGACCATGACATAACCCTCGCTAAGTAAGATTTATTTAGCAGTGATAACTTTATGAATAACGTTAATTAATTTCTTATGCCCCTATAAAAACAATGGACACTTTCATGGGTGTTTTACCAATTTTGGTATTAGTAAACTACCGAAAATCTGTGGATCGCCCAATTTTCCAATTTATTTACTTATTAAATAGGTGCAGTTTATTTTTGCTTAAAAAACAATAACATTAAAATCTTATTCGCCCTAGTTTCCAAGAATACGTGTCGCATTTCTTATGTCATGTCCACATACTTTGACAGTCACAATTAGGTGTACAAAGACGAACTACGGACAGACATATATTATTATAGGAATTATTATTTTTTGATGTTTGTTATTAATATATGGTAGGTGTCTAGATAGTATAGTTACTTTGTTTTGCTGTCCAACGGTTTATGTTGTCATTTTTGCCTGAAAACGAATCTTAGTCTTTGTCGTAGCTTCTCATTGGGATAGGATCATATTTGTAGGAAGATCTACTAGATTGGGGTGAATTGATATTTACGCCAGAGTATTCGGTTTTAGCTGATTTATAAGTGGTTCTAGATTTGCCATTGTCAATTATCTCCGCATCCGATCCAACACAGCAGCCGAACTTGTACATCGCCGGATGAAGATATTTTCTATTAACTTTCTTGGCAGTACAGCATCCTGTAAATAATTTTGAAGTTTAATGTGTAGATACTATTGGTAAAACATAATTTCTGTCATTTTTGTTCTAGGAAGAAGGAGATAAAGTTTGAAACTATTTATTCACCTCCAGTAGCAATGCTGACAATTAAACCGACTCCAATGGATATTATAGCTCCGATAAATGGATAAAGGATATAAGACAATGAATATAGTTTATCGGGCCACTCTCTGTAATTATAAATAGCCAAAAATATATAATGTTATACCTTGACATACAAAAGTATTTAAATATATCATAAATACATATTCAGGTGTCATTTTTAATTCCTGTGTATTTTTTCGTTGAATTATTTGACCATGTCTCAAAGACTACCTTAATTTAAGGCAGCTAATAAATTACTATACATTATTAATACTTAAATAATTGTTTTTGCTGTAAATGAAAATGATTTACAAATTCGGAGGTTCGTAAACTGTGGAGTTGATAGCTGTCGAAAAATTTGTTCCAGGAGGACAATTTAAAATGTCATTTGGTAAGGGTATATTAAATTTCACCCTTTTTGCTAAAATAAATGACTGGGTGCCAATGTACATCATTGTGGCCAGTCCGGCAGCCATCCCAGTAAAAGCTCCCTAGAAATAAATTCAGATTTGTTCATGTAATCCCTAGATAAATAGAAGCCCACGATTTACTATTATAATCATTATATCATTACGTATTTGTTAATGCATGGCATGAAAAGTCCCATGTAAAATACAGCTCCAAGTGCTCCATTCGTAGCTCCTACTGCCGTCATTGTGGCTTGAAATATCTGCCCCAAATTTTGAGCAGTGAAGGCCAAAAATATGCATAGAATTCCATAGAATACAGCTTGAATAGCAAATTTAAAACAATTATGATTTCAATTGCAAGATGGTAATTTGATTTTTCAAGAATAGAAAAAAAAATTAAGAATAGAAAAAAAATTTAAGAATAAGTAGTTTCATTACTCACAAATCGCTCTTACTGTTACCGTCTGAGCTTTGTCGCCCATTCTACCAAAATATGGCAATTTTGAGATAAAATCCTCCCATGTAACTGCTGCCAGAGAGTTGAGTATAGAAGAAATTGTACTGGAATAAGGTACAATATAACAGAAAATTAAAGTTGTCCATTTAATTTAATCCGAAAAGTTTTATTTTTATAAAATATTACCTTAGAACTGCACTAAAGATGCAAGATACAAATAGTCCCATCATTCCGGGAATGAAGGAAAGTTCTTGAATAACAAAATGAGGTACAACTTGATCTGCCTTTTTTATGTGCCCTAATAATAGTGGATCGCACCCGGCAAAAGTGGCAAATACTGATAATCCCGTCAGCACGACGAGAATCATGGTGAACACTTTCAATGGAATGCTAACTGCAATTGCCCTGAAAGAGTAAATGCGAATTCTCTCATTATAGTTTGGCATGTCTCATTCCAAATATATATCGAACAATCACAAAAATGGAAACAATTATTAAGTGATTTACTATTTTTATGATTTTCTAAGGTATAAAGATTAGTTGATCATAAACTATGGAATAAGTATTTGAGTATTTGTTCTGCACAAAACTTAATAACCATAGATTTCTCCAAACTTAATTCATTCACCAGGTCAAATAACAAAAATGGAATAACAAATGCTGAATGGTATTATTGAACAGGCTCAAAAGATTTCCTATGAAAAAAATTGTAAAATTCAATTTTAAAAGTCGCATTTAGCTTTTCTGTATTTCCGATTTTGTTTTAATTTCTTTGAAATTGCAATACCATACTTTCTACAAAAAAATGTAGTAAAAATATTCTAAGGTTTTGTTTTCACTCTTGTGAAATGTCCAATTAGCATAATTACCTAATGACATGTCTGAAAGTTGGCAAGCTACAGTATCTCTGCACTTGAGGCTGATGTGTACCATACATGGCCATAGTGCTGAACCCATAGCCGAGTAGGAAGTTGAGAGTATTGTGTCGCTCAAACGGGTCAACACTAAAACTAAAAATTAGGAAGACAAACAATTGGAATGATTATTAAATAAGAAGTGCAATAAATGCACGATTTGAAGTTGTTCAACGCCAATAGTTAAGTAGGTATATAAGACTCGGTAGTCTAGTTGTAAATATTGAACCGTTGCTTTTGGTTCTTACTCAAATAAATCTAGTCTTCCAGAATTGGCTGCGACGGAGAAAACATTGGAGAATCCCCCACCAGAGATGAATCCCTTGACAACAATGGTCATCATTCCAATTATTATCATGAAGAACTGGAAAACATCGGTCCAGACCACGGCTTTCAAACCCCCAATGGCTGTGTATACTGTTCCACAGAGTCCAATAATGGTTATGGACATCCAAACTGGGAATCCTAAAATCGTTTCCAGTGCAATAGCTGGGGCATAAAGTACTACCCCAGTGATGAGGAGAACTTGCAATATGAACGTGAATGAGGCCAGCCAGCGAACGGATATAGATTCGTATCTCAACTCTAAATACTACGGAAAATTAAGCAGTTACAATTGGACATTCAATTAAAATAATATTTAAACACAATGTAATGAAGGGTACTATGACTCATCGTTTGGTTCAACTACTGAATTACATTTACCACTATATTTGTAGTAGAATGGCATGAAAAAATTTATTACAAAAAGATAATAGCAAGGTCTGGAAGTATACACAAACTAAAGCCCCAGTACTGTTATTTAGATGGCGAAGCTATATTTATGGAAATGGAAATGCCCGTGCTGTCTGTCTGTCTGTTACCATCAACGATAACTTTTGAACGGATTCAGATAATTCGTTCAAACTTCCTATACTTATTTCTACAGTTAAAACGAAGGCTAAGTTCGAAAATGGGCAAAATCGGTCACTCCCCTGACTGGTTCTGTTCATCCTAGTAAGTTGTATACATTATTATATTAGAGAAGGGTGGTATATTGAATTTGTGAGCAATATTTAATTCTTATTTAAGCGGATATAGAATTATTATAGTGCAGAATGCAGCGAGCAAAAATGTTTACCTCGTATACACTAGTTAATTTTAATTTGTAAAATACGGAAACAAATAAATATGCACTGATGGGTACATAGATCACTCCACACACGGTCATCATGAATACTTGTATTCCAAATTGATATACTTCTGCAGGGTATCCTGAGAAAATAAAATAATTATTAGCAGGATAGCCGGTATTTCGCATTCCTTATATAAATTGAATACATTTAATAAATACATTTAAACAAACTATCAAATATAATATATTTATTTTTTCCACTTTGATGCATTTTATTAATAAACATATGAATCGTAACTGTTTTTCAAGCATTCTGTATCTGAACCATTAAGGCAGATCCATGCATAGAAATGGAAGCTTGCATGTAATTACAAATCCGGATTTATTTGTATGTATTC
>JABASH010006460.1:0-10594 GCA_019776445.1 Tomocerus maximus
ATTTTCATGAAATTCTTCTGAAAATGATAAGTCCCAGTATTTACTTTCGAAGATTGTTGATCAAGATATTGAAAGGTGTTTCCCAAGCATACATCTTGATGACACGAATAGCCATAATAATTTCGTTCATTGCCCGTCCTCTTTCATCAGTTCTGGCTGCAATCTGTCGACGGTACTTTGTTGACAATGTCCCATTCCAATCTATTTAGATAACAATAAAGGTACATCGACCGTTCTATTGCTACTTTTGTTTCGCATCAAATAAAGAAATCGTACATTGAACGAATGTCATAATAATAACAATGGCGAGACCAGCCAGACTGGAGGTTCCGAATTCGGTGTATAGGAAATACATAAAAATCGCCAATTGAAACGGGCTCAAGATAAAGAAGGGAAAGAAAAGAAGATTGTAGTCGAAACGATTCACATCATTTGAAAGTATATTCACAAGCTGACCCACGGTTGTCTTCCTCTGGGCTAGTTTACTCAGTTTTAGTGCCTAAAATAAACAGCCCGTACATTATACATGCACAAAGTTCAAATCTTAAAGATAAGGAATTGCTCTACTTTTCTGTAAATTATGGAAGAACAGGATATCCGGCATCTGAAATAAAGTTACATTTATTTAAGTCATGCTATCTATTTCCAAGATTTATTTATATGATAGAGTACCGCATGGCGACAACGAATGCACCGTGAAAACTGGGGTGGAAGAAGAAAGTTACCAGGATAGTGGCAAAAATAACCCCACCAGCTAATAAATACTGATCACTTCTTGTGTAATCTGAATCATCTGAAAACGAATTCACTAGTTCTCGCACAAGAAGGGGCTGAGCTACCCTAAATATTCATATGAAAATGACTTTTTAAATGTATGCAGTCTCACAAATGCAGATATCAAGATCATTCAATAGTTTGTTGTTTATTTACCTCAGAATGCACTCAACTATGAAGTAAAGGATGAAAATGCCCGCATAGTGAGCTCCAAACACAGACCACAGAGCTTTCGCTAACTTTGGCTGTGTTCCGGGTTTACTCTTTGATATTTCTAATTGTCGTCTCCATGCACTGCAATAATGACTCAATTAATATCTACAACCTGTAAAAGTTGTATCATTCTGTAAAAGTTGTATGCACATCTTGAGGAAGAATTTTCCTTACGTTTCAAGTTGGTCTCCAAGTTTCGATGATATATCACTTTGGCGTGCATCGTACAAATCGTCTACAACCAAATCATTCCTATAGGCAATAAGTAATCAAACAAGATATAAATATATGTAAAATTGTCATTTCACAAGCTTTATTTACTACAAGGTACTTCGAGTGTAGTTTTCAATTTTTTCTTTAACAATGAATATAACATTTTTTATGTAGTGTTTCATAAATAAGGTAGCTTTCCTGTATCCTTTAATGAAAAGTGGTAACAGCCATACAAACAGGCCACGAGATATTGGATTAGCATTCTTAATTGGATTTGGGTTTGTTTCCTTTTCTACAAAATCCATTATACTCGATTTATTTCTATTTTGAGGTTGAGACTAATGCAAGATATAATTTGGCACATTAATGTGAATACGTTGTTTAGTTGAACAGTCGAATAATGGATACCGACTTCGCGTACCTGGTGGACGTGAAGGAACAGCCGTCACTCTTTATCGACCATAAAAGAATCTGAAAACCGAAACGGATGGATTTTACATTACCTTCCCTAGATGTGATATTACGCACGTAACTCTATAGTAATCTAATTGGATTGTTATTTGCAGAAGTGATAACTTTAACTTTAGATAAGCTTTAATCTAGAATTGAAGTGCATTTTCTATTTTATCAAATGTATCTTTTCCGGCCTGCCTTCCTTCAGTAATCTCTTTTATTTGTAACAAATAACATCAGGATTGAATCATATGTTAATTATGTGACAGTAATCGTTATTTATGACTTTATGGCCATTTTAATGCAAGATTTTCATTGTTCATTGTATTTGCAAATGATTAACAGGTAATCATTGGCCTTGATAACCTTGATAAAAATGAGTGGGTATCACTCAATTTATCAAAGTACCAAGGCATTCACCTATACCATCTGATCCTAGTACTTTAAAAAAATGATAACATCATTAATCTACTTATATAGTTATTAGAGACAATCTATGTTACTGTGTTAGTAGGAATGAATGCAAATAGTATGTAAGTAATTTATTGTATACCATTTAATCAGATAATAATTTAGTAGACCTGGATCAGATGATGAAATCACATCATTTAGAAACTGAAAAGTTTCCCGAAAACACGGAAACATTGAGAATTAGTACACAAAAGTGCATTGTGTCGAAATATTAACATTGGATGTTATCTTGACTTGATGCTTTGTGTTTATGACGTAACGTAAACATTTATTAGGCCATTTAATATTCTGCAATGTGACAAATAGCAACTCTTTATGGGATCTGTACAACTTGGAGGAAATAACAAGTTGTTACAATCCGTAACATCTATTTGTTAGTCAGTTGAGTCAACTATTCAAATAATATTTTCTCAACTCGCAGCGTGGGTGTAAGAATTTTTGCAGTTCGCTTAGCCATACCTACCTGCTATGCCCCACTCCACTAGCGTGAATAATTTTGATTGAATATGAAAACTTATTTAATTAGATCAAAGTTGTTTATAAATCCTAGCCGACCAAGGAAGAGGAAAACTTTTCCCAACTTTTGCTCAGAAGTTAGCAATAATACCAGGAGCAGAATAGTTAATCACATATTTCTCCAACACGGATATTCAGTTAACTGACATTTAATTCTCATTTTGATTTAACTTTCCTTTCTGATGATTTATAAAATCCTCCTCAACATGAAGCCTTAGAAATGTAGTTCCTCCTACACACCAAATTCATATTATTTGGCTCACTCATTCCATACAGCGATATTTAAAGACCGGATTCAATAAACTGCTATAAATGCATCGAAGCGATTATTCTTGATCCTCTTTATGGTTTTAAAATACTCTCATGGATCAGTGTCACCATGTTTCATGTGACCAAGAGATTTGTCTGTAGGCCATTAGAGTGTTGAAAAAGGTACAACACGAATCACAAAATACATCTAGATTCCCTACTTAGATAGTGGATAGTAGAAAATAGTAACGAAGTAAAGGAAGCAGGAGGTTTTTGTATTCAATATCGCATATCACGCTATCTAATTTTAGCTTTAATTTGACAGGTAAAGTGAATATGTCTCATTAAGATATTCATATTTTATCCATGGGGGTATACCCCCATGGATAAAATATATACCCTGGTAGGAAGGGAGTTAACCAAATATTGTAGTCCGCAGTAGTTCATTTGTCATGGAGCTTGGTATACTATGTATTTATGTTAGCAGATTTTACCAGTCAGTAATCAGTGATAAATAGGTGGGCATAAAATCTGTTTGCGTGGGTGTCTATTTCACATACGTTCAAATAGAAGGAGAGCGTTTATTAACCACGTAGAATCAACAAAAGTATATACGACTGACTATGGTGCTTATAAATCTCGTGGTGGGAATTTACATAGATATTCTGTAGGTATAGAAAGCTTGAGCATTCAACTATAATACTGGTACCGTCTAGAATGAGTCGGCTCCTGTAATCACAATAAGTGATGCGTAGGCACGGGTTTTCCACGAGATGCACAAATTCCTTCCAGTGTTATGATAATAGCTGTCTCATATATATTTCTATTGTTATTATTAGTTTTGTTTTTACAAATAGTTGTTTTCTTTCCATTGCTTTACCTGTGCATAATATTTAATTCTTAAAATTAAAGCAGCTATTTTCTACAATGGTCTTTCGAGTAAAAAATGTCTGTTATTTTCACATGTAATTCTCATCAATGTAATTAATAATATACTGAAAATTGGGAGTCTTATTTGCAGGTCTAGTTGGGTAATTTCTGTGGTATGAATTTGAATTATGTGAGCAAAACATCATTAATTTAAGAACGACCATGTAAATATTTTGTTTACGCAAAAATGGTGTGAAACAGGAGTAACATATATGTATAGACAGACTGCATATAATTTGGCAAAGCATCGTTCAGTGAACTCTGGACAAAAAGTCTAGAATATCATCCTAATCCTATTGCGATTTGTTTACTAATATTGAACATATTTATGTGTCACGTCACATGTTCATAGGTCTATCTGATTGAAGACACCTATTTCAAAACTGTTAATTCGCATCCTTTATTCTTTAATTCTATCAATGTTTACATCAATATAATAGCAATTTGTTAATGGAAATACGTTCAATATAGCATTGAAGAAGTATTTTACATATTTATCTTTCAATGGAAATAAGAATAACTTCTCCATTTCAATGAAACCTGCAATTCTATTATCTGATGTGTTTACATAGACGGTTTCCGTCTTCCGTCTTTCTTAAAAGTTCAATAGATTGATGTGACCCCAATTTCTGGATATATTGATTCAATAAATCTATTTGTATTTTACTCCTGTTTACATGTGCCTGTGCATACAAACTACGACGTAACTTGCCTCAACAATAAAAATGGTTGCCCACCCATTTGAATGAAGAGAATTAATAACTGACAGCAAATGAAGCGTGAAGATGTAAACAGACACTCCTCCGCTTAAGGAAAACGACACTTATCGACCTGAATACTTAACTTTGAGTTTATACAAAAGAAATTTTTGTGGATACATGAAATATTCATGATATTGTGTACCTCTGAAGTTACTGTTACGCTACGGCTACTATTGTCTGTTTCCCAGTCAAAGAAACCGGATGTTTGGTGTTTACCTACTTACATATGTACAGACGAGGTAAGTGCATTAGACTTTGACTATGAGGAAGAAAGTGAAGGCGGAAGTAAATATTCAATTCATGGAAGTAGGGATTGATACATTAAATACATTAAATATAACAAATTTATTTGCCAAATAAGACATAATATGGTTACAGTAATAGACATCATCCCCCTGTGTGGCTAGAAACATGCAATATACCTACCTACACTTGGCTGGAAACTAGAGAATACAACCTGTAATAGCATTAACTTCAGACAAATTGACTAGGAAATAGACTAAAGTCACTAAACTCGACATTACAGACAAATTCCACTTTATTCCGCTTTAGCGTACAGGTAGACCCATATACCAAAGTGTATTAGCAAAAAAATAAATAATGAAATTGTAGAATACATGTTCTTTGCTAATGCATCCCATAAGAAAGCTACAACAATTGTATTCTGAAGTTCGATTCAAGGATAAAAGCATCTAATACAGTTAATTTTAGTAATGAATGAGCCATAAGATGCTGAGACTTTGAATCTTTACGCAAGTATAGGGGTAATAATTTAGGTCTTGATATCACAATTCAATTTTGCTAAAAAATTTAAAGGTACAAGATATCTATGAAAACAGATGATACAATTTTTTTCAACTTCACATCAAAATTGAGGATATCGAAGTGTGTCCTTAGTATTCATATTTATTCACATTTAAATAATTTCGTTATAGCATTTCTGTACACATAATATGGTATTACAAACTATTATAACACATCACAGGTGAAGTAGAAGTATAAAACTCTGACTTAGACGAAAAGTTTTAAAGCTCAACTTTTATAATTATATAATTTTTCTATATAGCATTAGTAACTACTGCAGACGTTATAAAGCCCATACACGTACATAGTCAACTTTAAAAGATCCATTTTCTTCAGTCCAAGTGGGTTTCCATTCATTCCGAGCATTCCAGAAATCCAGTTTTGCCTAAGTTATGATTTAGTCATGTCATTAAAAAAAATATCATTATGGTTCAGTATAAGAGTGATGAGGAAAGGAAGATAACTTAATTAAACGTTTGTTACTTGTTTAGAATTGTTTCTCCAAGGTTTTCTCTTTGGACCTGTATTATCCGGAAAGTAGCCTGATGTTCCGCCAACAGCTACGTTCAGTATGATGTAGAACTAGATATTATTGTAACAAACACATGGTTAATTGCGAGGAGTCAAATGAAGGTAAATGTTGGTCGTGGTTTTGATTTTATTAACTAAATAGTCCTGTAATCAACTTTGGCTTTGATGAGTTAGTAATTCACTTCAATTGTTTATACCTTTTGATCGAAAGGCGACATTTTATCATCGCTCCAAATTTTATCGCCTTCGAATTGTCCTAATTCCCAGAATCCACCTTCAGATAAAATATACCAAAATAACATTTCAAAAGTAAGTACAATAAGTAGATGCAATATCCAACTGTACTACATTCTTAGCATTATTGTACATGTAAATCATCACTTTACCTTTAGGAGGAGTAATTGTACCCATATCTTCTCCATCCAGAGTGAATTTAATGTAATCTACGGTAAAATGAAAATCAAAAAACACGGAATGACTCTTTTGGTTATGAAAGATAATGATAATATAATTGGTAGAATATCTAAGAATTGAGAGAGTTAGATCACATAAATTGGATGTACGATAGAGGGTAATATAAATTGACCATTCTCACACCTTGTGTTCATGTACATCATTATAATTATAGCCATTTCCACAGAAAAATGTCTACCTAGTTTTTTTTCTGTCTGCCAGCTTGGAAGTCCCAAGGTTCTTTCTTGGAATGACATGGATATTTACACTAGAATAGCTTTTCCTTTCCTATGACCTTTAAAATAAAAGTAACTCGATATTTTTGAAGACACATACCTGGTGTCCATACAACACCGTAACGGTGGAAAGCTGTATTGAATCCACTAGCATTGCGTCTTGCAAAATGCGTCAATCTCCAGCGATCGGTTGTACGATTTAATCCGAAATGTAATGTTGCTCCTACCTCATTGCTTCCAATGTCTCTGCCACTTGTTGTGAATAACTCCCGATTCGATCTTGCTTCCATTACATCAATTTCACCGGACATGGGCCACAAGCCATAAGTGTTATTCTGAGGCATGAGCCAAATGGCTTGAATCAAATAATAAAAAATGAGAAACTTTGGTTCACAAAACTAGGACAAGCAGTATGCAAATAAAACGTAAGTGCGCTTTAAATCAAAGAATGTGTAGGAGCATCAAGATCCTTTTGACATTGAAATCTCTGGTTACATGTTTACCTGGCCATTGCCAATCTCCAGCAGGAATCTTCGCACGAACTTCAACAACTCCGTACCGGAAAGCAAAAGATTTTTTGGTATTGATTCTTGCTGAGACAATGGGATTTACAATATCTCCGGATGTGGAGTTGGTGGAACAGCCGTTAATCGTATTGTCCGTACACCTACATGTGATTCATAAGAAAATCCTGTTTACGAAGTTTATTGATGTCTGTAAATTATATTTACATTGATCCAATGAACCAAACCTTACTCCCAAATCCATGGTACCATTATTTACAACATCGATCCCATATTTGTCAGCCGTGAATGTAGGCGTTATATAAAGATTCCCACCTCTGACATAACTGTTTTGTGGATCTGAATCATACATCTGAAATTCTCCGTTCTATAAAATAGCAGATAAAGTTATTTTCATTGCAAGACCCAATTTCCTGCTTTTCATTGTATACTATCTGGTCACAAAAAATAAAATAATTCCTATTTCTATCGATTTCCTTCTTCCTCTAATCTTATTACCGATTATCAACAAAGGTCGTAGGTTATTCACATAGATATTCTACATTCTATAGGTTTTATGGGAATTCAGATATCAGATAAAGAAGATATGAAAGCAATTAAATGTAATTCTTGGTAGTAAATTTTTGTACTTACACTCCTTCCGGCCATAGCAATCTCATGCTGCCAAATATTCTTTTCAAAATTGTCAAAAGTCTCATCAAAAATAATCTCCCCGGGATAATGTTCATTTCCGTTAGGATTTGTAGACGTTGTGACAGATAGAAGCTTCCCTCCGGATTTTACTTCAGTGGAGTTGTCATNAGACGTTGTGACAGATAGAAGCTTCCCTCCGGATTTTACTTCAGTGGAGTTGTCATTTTCAGTATCTTCTAAAAATTCTGAAATGATGTAAGGATAAAAGCAAAAATTAATAACCTTCAAACACAGAATCACAAGGAAGAAAACTTTCAACGAGAAAACTGAGAATTAATTTTACAAATACCACCGTTTCAGCAATACTTAAATACATATCTATGTATTCCTTACTTACGTGCACATGTTCTCGTAACGAGTAAACCCACTATCCATGTGGAGTAGCAGAAAAACGTGCGAAATTCCCACGAGGTCTTCATTACCTGTGTAAATGTACAGGATAACAAAGTAGAATAGATCAGGTTGGTTTACAGACTGAGCTATAATTAATTGTAGGTATATAATTATATTGTTAAGCTATCATATGGTATAGTTATAAAAATATTAAACCGGTCTGTAGTCTGTTAGTATTTAATTAGTAGAATCCCTATTGGTAATAACTATGTCAGTAATTCAGTATATTGCTAATAATGTTATTTTCTGTAATTGTCTGGAGTTAATTAGCAAAAACCTTCGGGAAGAACTACTACGAAAGGAATCGGAATGAGCAGAGAACAAGAAATGTTGCACTCGCTGGAGAGGTAAGAAAGGATCTGCTAGTTTTATTGTGACCAGCAAACGAAAGGGAACCTCAGATGAGACTACTGGAATTTATTTTCGCACAAAATAAAAATTACCCTTACCACAGTCGGTGATTAAAAAACTGGAATTGTTTGAATGCAATAGGGTTATAGAAGCGATTACGTATTCGTATTTTGTAAGAGGCTTCTAATTTCCGGGGTAAAAAACTTGAGATGCAAACTGACTGTTATGTTATGATTATAGTAGCTTTGAACTAGATTTGAACTGGAGTAGAACTACACATGTGTACTATATTGACATTGCAGGGAACGCAAGAGGTTAATCAGGAGCTGAACTGGAACTGGATTGGAAAATGGATTGCTTGGCTAATATTAACATTTTTTAAGGACACAATCAAAGATTACTTTTCGGGATTTATTGTTATTGACAATGTAAGGCTGACGATAAATATTTACTGTCTATATTTAAATTTATGATACTGATCTGTCGCAAAGTCAAACAGTACTGCACAGTAGCAATGATATTTGCCGTCCTGAATTGGATGAAGGACAAACATTGTCCTTCTGCATAAATCGTTGTTCATATTCTTTTTAATGGTAGAGTCACCTTTGTTTATTTTGGGGTTAGTATTGGTATCACGAATATCCAAGTATACATGTATAGGTACTTCATAAACGTGTCGCTTCTGCAAAGAATTATTTAAGTACCTGTACATATCCCATTATTGCTGATTACATTACATAATATTATGCATTCGCATGACTGATTGCTTGGGAACTTGAAAGACTCTTTTTAATACGAATGCTTGTACAAGTGTAATGAAATTTTATTATGATGACAACCTTATTGCTGTTCTACAAGCGCAAATACATACTAAATATGCAAAGAATACGGTAATGCACCAGAAAGAGCAATCCCATTCCACGTATTTCCATAAACCATTAAAACAAGTAGTACATGTGCATGCACACAAATAATATTTATGAGATAAACTATACATGTACCCTACGGCTGTACGTATCACGTTGTAGGTAAAGACTTTTTTGCATATGCACCTGACAGGTAATTGTTTCAATTCACTTGGTGTTGACACAACATTCATTTTTCAAAGACTTTCATTCAATTTTCTTTGGTTTCCGTCATTTAATTTTTGCAAGTCCAATTTTTGATCCTCGATTTCAATCCAGCTCACATGTAATCATGTAGCTACATACATTTGTTATACTCATATGGTAAGCTATGATATAATCGACAATATTTAAGTTCTTGAAACACTGCGAAAACTTTTTAAATGTTTGCTCTACTTATGCAGGAGTTGTTTGTTGCTTTTTATACAAAGTCTTCATTCAAGATGTAACTTTTACTTTGGAACATTCAAGTATGTTACAAGTAAACAGCCCATATAAATATTCAAGTCTACCTTAGCCACCACAATAAAATCCACTCTACATGTATAACACTTATTTTTATAGTAAAACTTTTAAGTATGTACAACGCAATATTTATATGGCTGTTGTGTTCTATTCCTAGCTCCTGCATTTTCGTTACGCATACTTCTTAAGTGACAAGTTTCAATGGTAGAGATACTTATACCGGAGAACTGTTTCCTAACAGCGATCAATTTGTCGCCGTTTTGAGGGTTCTCTCATAAGGAAATGAGTTTCAAATTGCTCTTGACGATGGCAATTCCATATATGCATCTTCAAAATTTTCGCATACATAAAAATAGACTCTCTCCATCTCATTTCATACATCAGACAATGTACATATAGTAGCAGTGTATTACGTAAGTCATGTTTACTGGAAATCATAGAGAACACTTGCAAAATCGACACAGGCTTACTACTTATATCTAGTTCTATACACAATAGAATATTCGTTTAGAAATCCAAGAATTTTTCTTCGTCATCACCACCGCTAATAAGTGATACGTCATGCCTGTCATATTTTCTCTTTCTAACCTTCGGTCGTTTGTAGAAATCATTCGTGAGCAGGAAAATTACTTAATTTGATTATGTAAGTTGTGTTCACT
>JABASH010006461.1:0-10594 GCA_019776445.1 Tomocerus maximus
AGTATCCCAATCATAATATGTACTAATGCTAATATGTGGAACTCAAGAATGTTTAGGAAAATATGTATCATGGTACCTAATGTACTATAATTAGCAAAAACTGATAAAACAAATCAAAACTAATTTTCTTCTTTTTAGCAAAGGCAAAACTTTACGTATAAAGTAAATGCAGTAGAAATAAAATATGCATGGTGCGTAAGTGTAATTCAAACAATTAGGGTACACATTCCCAACATATTTATATTTCGTTATATTCAGAATTGCAGATAGACAGAACTTTATTCATTAAATTACTAGATTAAAAAGTACTTGTTGCTGTTATAGTTTTTGTCGCTTTGCAATTTGTCGTAATGTGACGTATACGCTCTAGTTATATGCAAAACTACTGTTTAATCAAGCACATTATCCAGCTAGTTTTTGAGAACATTTTAGCTAATTAACTTGCAGCAGGTACTCATCAATTGAGTCAGTAGCTCAAGCCTTTCTTCTATAAAATACGCCTTCAATAATATGCTTCATTTACTACTATTTAATTACGTTCATATATCTATAGGATTTAAGTAGCATCGGAAAAAAACCAATTACCTTCTTACTGTGTGACGTATTGTTGCAATTTAGTATTTGTTTCTCACCTTGAAACCATTCTTGAAAACCGTTGCTTATATATTTTAGCGTAGGTTAAGGCGATTTAATAAAGGTATACAGAGTGCTATAGTATCTATACCAAAAACATTTTATAGTTTGATATATTAGTTAACATTTTAGGATTTTATACTGTATACCCATCAAATAGGATGGTTATATATTTTACTGTCCGTAGTATATCGTCGTAAATTTTTATGGAATTTTACTCATGCTAATAAAGTGTTTGGTTTTTTTTTCTCGGAAATGCAGGCAAGTATATTTGATTCTAGAGATGGTAGCTTTTTCTGTTCCGGGACGTTGATTTCATCAAGACATGTTGTTACTTCGGCCGCCTGTTTGCTAGCTATCAGTTCTCCATCTAGTCTTGAGGTTCGCCTTGGAGACTGGGATATTTCTACGCAAGATTCACCCTATGAGACTTACGATCATTTTTCAACTTCCGTGAATAAGGTCGTTATCAGCCCAGGTGAGAAAATCCACAATATCTTTCTTACTTCAACTGTCCATGCTTAAAGCTAAAACTCTATGCAAACAATGATTTAATGCGTCCACGTGTGTAACTACGTCGATGAATTCATGTTGTAAAAATCGAATAGTTATTGAGCCTAAGTGATACACACTTGAGACCTGACTAAGAATTAGCCTTTCATTAAAATTGGTACTGTACTGACTATATGCAGTGATTACTCATAATGAATGCTTTTATGTAACCCTATGTACATAATAACTATTGATACCTATACTGCTTTTATGTAAGTATGTACCGCTAACTACATAGTTGAAGATAATAACGGCAATAATACCGAAACCTCGATGATGGAAGCATGATAACAGTTAAAATTGTGAATTTGTACTAGATTTTGCAATTGTGGCTTCCTGGAAACAAAAATCAGCAGTTGCTGTCCTTAAACTTGACAATGAAGTGGATTACGTTCGCTACCCACACATTGCGCCTTTGTGTTTGCCACCTGAATTGCCGGCACATCATAATTATAAAAGTAAACGGCAATTTTACGACCAATGTGTTGCAACTGGATGGGGGGCCGAAAATTATTTGATTTCTTCTGGAATAAAAAAGGTTTAATAATATTTCCTTATATTTTTATCTTATGCCTTGGGATTTTGAAGAATATTATTCTGGAATTGTACTAGGTAGGCATGTCAAATATATTCTTACTTTATTTTGGCAAAGTTTCTTGGTCATTTTATTACACGACACATTATTTCCAAAGTTTTAAAATGAAGAAAACACCATAAATAATATGTTATACTTGGACTCATCTGTGTTACAATTTGCTTGTTTTACTTATATGTAAATCGGTTTTTATATGTTAGCCAACCAGTAGACCATCTTAACCGGCTAAAATGGCTAAATGAACCAATGACTAAATTTAGCCTGGTTTTAATTTTAGCCACTATCTAAAAATGATTTTATCAGCCACTACCATTTTAAACACTAGCCGGTGGTACTGATGATAATTTTGCTTTTCCTTATAAAAGATTTTTTCATCAATTTTCCATGCAGTGAATACAGTACATACAGTGAATATATTTAACCGAAAATATTTTCGAAATGTAACTAGGTACTTATGTTAAAGTTTAACTATGTATATTAACAAAGGCTACTTTTTATTAAAAGCCCTTTTTAAATTTTTAATATTGCTTTTTCAAGGTTTTATTTACTTATTACTTTATTTCCACCAATATATAGTCAAATAAAATGTATTACTAAACGCATTTATCACTCACCAGCCACAGGAAACACATATTAAGTCTCAAAATATTTTCATTTTCCTCCACTAATATCAATATTAATCCCTAAAACAAAAAATGTGCTTTAAAAGTTAAAAAAAAGTGATATTGGGCAGCTGAATTTTTTGAAATTTTGATTTTTATGCCTTTCTTGTTCCCTGGTTAATAGCAAGAACTTAGTTTATTGTATGGTAATGTAAAGCAAAAACAGCAATCTATCCATCAATTAATTTATTAATGACAAAAAAGAATATTGAAACAAGCTGAATTTATTACAATAAAAAAATTGGCTGCTTTATGATTAGCACAAATAATCTTCTTATTCATTTGTAGATTAGAAATGTTTAAATTAGATATATATTAAAACGGACACGGACGTATTAAAACTTAACAAATATCTAATATTTTTGAAGACAGAATTTATTGATTTTCACAGAAATTACTTCAATTAAAGTCATGAAAATATTATTACTTATTCAACTTTTTGAATTCACAGAATGAAAAGGAAAATGTTGCCGACGCCACAAAGGATTTGGGAAATTTGTTGAAACCTGAAGAAACTGCGTATTTGAGACCCGTAATAATAACAAAGCCTTCACCATTTCCGGTACCCAAAAGAATACCTGTTGACACGCAGCAGAAAATTGAAAACTACGAACCAACCATCATCGTCCCTAACCTTTTTAAATCTATTGGCGTTAGCAAGGAAATTGACATGCAAGTTGTTCATCCACAAAATGTGAACAACCAAGACCCGGGAACAAGAATTAATCCAATAGGTTCCAGTGTATTGAAAAATATTGATCCCGTAGAGGAATACATAGATCTGCCAGAGTACCTAGACGAGGATGGAGAAGATTCCAGGTATATTGAAACGGAATACGAAGAAAACGTAGAAGCAACGACCCACAAAAGAGTTTCATTGAGTAACATGCCAAGAGGAGAGGAGTCCATGGAAGTAATGGAGTCACAGAGACATCCGGTTATCGTTCCTTTCAACAACGTCTCAGCTTATAATGCTACGTAAGTTATCATCTACACAAATCCGTAGAAATACTGTGTCATACCCGAAATAAGTAAATTATGGCACATTTTTTAACAATGTCTATCAATTTAGGAGACAAAACAGATCAACCACAGTGGGCCATGAAACTACAAAAGCACATCACATTCCTGAGCACGAATCGCGACTCTACCGTCATAAACAAAAATACAAACAGGGTCGACTGGCATCCAGATCCAAAAGTAGAGATGCAATAGATGATGATGATTTTAAATCTCATCCTGCCGGGCATTTAATGAAGAAACGTTCTTCTAGCAATGGCGCTTTAAGGATTCACAGGAGAAAATCTTTGAACGACAATTTGAATATAAACATTAATATGCAGATGAATGCCAGTACAGTTCTGAAAAGCGTACAAGTAATTTTCAGAAAAAAATGTCGGCACATGAGAACTGATCTCCCTGAAATTATTAGTATTGCTAATTACAACAAAGATCGATTAAATTTGAGTTCAAGCAACAGTAAAGCATGTATCAGACCTGTCCAAGAAAGTGAGATTCCCAACTATTGCATGGTAAGAAGCATAATATTGCCTATAGCCAGAGGGTTTTAAAATACTTTTTATTTGCTTATAAACGTTTCCCCAAGGCTAACTGAACAATAACTTACTTTAAAATTATACACATTAAAATATTTTTGATTTCGGAAATAAAATTACCTATGGCATTCTTACATTTTAATTGGAAATAAGTAATTAAACATGTATTTTTAAACCGAATTCTATAGCTGGATATTGGTTCCCCGATTGTATGCACATCAGTCACAGAATCCCGTGATCTAGTTTCTAATAATCTCCGCCAGCGCCGCCAGAGGAGAAACACGAATAATATTTTCAAAACGATGCACCACATATCAAGACATGTCTTTCCAACAGTAATATATATTTTTATTTAACTGTACTTAAGTACGTAATAATTGAATTTGGCATTTTGTTGATCAATGTTTGTAATTTACAGTTTCAAAAGGTGAAACTACCGGAAAACTTTAAAATCAAGCTGCCGGAGAAAAAGAAATATATGCCAACGGAAGGGAAAAGATTTCTGACAGGAATAATAGCATGGAAAGAACCTTGTGCTAATGAAGAAGATGCCAATTTTAACTTCAGGGACACTGAAGTCGTTAGCATTCAGGAAATTTTACCCTTTCTTCTTGAAAGCATGCTAAAATAGGTTATTGCGTAATAATACCTGAGATAAATAGTCGCTAAGTGATGTGCCTAGTTTAATTTCGTCTACAAATAACATTTGAAATATGATATTTTCAAACTTTATATTGTCATAATATACTTTAGTTGACCTACGAATAAACCATTGTTATATTTAAATCCGTAGTGTTATTTCTAAACACATCAGTATCAGTTTCTTATGAAGTCGATACGGATAAAAATGCATACATACGTAATATACACATGCAAAACTGATGAGTATAGCTAATTTTAAGGTAGGTACTCCATCGCAGCATCAGAGACTTAGGAGACACAGTTATTCCGCTGTTGCCTGATGTGAGCTACAACATTGTAGACTTTAATCCTGGATTTCTCCAAAAAACTATTAATTGAGTTCTTCAAAATCTCACTATCAGGACTCATTACATACCTCAGTGTCGCACAAGTAGCTACTGTCCTCTACTTTTCTCAAAGCAATCACACAACCGAGATTTAATATTGTGATTTTATAATTGTAGTATTGATGATGGTGACTGAGAGTGAGAACGAGAACCAGCCGTCAGACATGCATATAAAAATATTTTTTAACCGAGCATTGTAAAATATTTGTCGCATAAGTTTATATTACTGTCAAAGTAAATAAATTGTGAACTTTGGTGCAGGAAATTTAATGTGTTAAATTATAAAAGGTCAAAATGTTGACCACTGTGTCACCTGCTATGACATAATCACTATGTCACTATGGCCTCCACCACGGTTGTCAAATAATCTTTTAGAATCGGAGGTCTAGAATTGATTTACTTTGACAGTAGATAAGTACTTTGAAGTTTAAGAAAATGTATTATTTAAAAAAAAATTGTTCGAATATTAACCTATAATATGGACCAGCCATTCTCACTATCATCGATGCCAAAAAATTTCTTGCGGAAAGTCCATCCCTAATAGCTGAAGAAAGACACATGTAAAATTTTAGGGCATTCATGATACTGAGAATGGCTGATATATACGAATGCATAAAAGGCTTAAAAATTTTGGATTTTCAGATACTTTTTGAGAAAATATTATAACTTCAGTTTTGAACCTCATTATGCATCTATCTACGACAGATACATCTTAACATTGTAGATAAATAGATGCATTATGCATCTATCTACGACAGATGATAGATACATCTATCTATCTACGATTATGCAGATATTTAACCCCGAAGTTAAACCTCATTATGTATGTAAGTATGTAAAGTTATCATGATGTCTGCCGTCGGGGTAAAATATAGTCGGCTTCCGGTCCCACGTGCGCTTTATCATTCAGATGGGGACCAAGTGCCAGACGGTTCAGTAATGATTCATTGCATATTATAAACAGAGTATACAATTTCGTAGAATAATATAATGTGCTGGAGAACAGTATAAGATATAATTCTTTGTATGTATTTGTTTCACCAGTATTATATGTGCACGTAGTGTTTGACTAGTCACCGGCTAGTGGCTAAAATGGTAGAGGCTAAAATGGCCTATCGGCTGGCTAAAATGTAAAAACGCCGGCTAAAATAAAACACTGTGTACACGTACATGCGATTATAATGTTAGGTATCGTTATAGCTATGTCAATGCATGTGTTAAGCAGCAGAGATTTCAAGAGAAGTTATCTAATTCATTTATGTGTATTGTAACTACTGTTGAATTAAGCAGAGAAATATGTAGCATCGAATGATAAGATTTATTTGATCAAAGCGGTAATAATCAAAACGAATTTTATGTTTTACTTAGATATAAAAAATTGCTGTGGTCAGATTATGTAAATAATAATAAACCAGAATTCATAACCAGGAGCATGTTGACTGACATGTAAATAGATAATTTCATGAAATGCAAACAATACTACACATGTACAAGTTTTCTCAGCCGAATTCAAACGGTTTATCTACATCAACTGTTTTATACTTACTTTCAAACAAGCATTGTTGCTACCGTGATACACGATACACTATTCCCTACACCAACAAAATCTACTACCAAAAGAAACACAAAATCATAAAGTCAAGGACAGAAACAGAACTGAGTTTCGGGTGAGGGCTGAAATTCCGTATAGACAGATTTATTATTTATTACAGGTATTTTCGGAAAAATTTGGTCCCTTTTTGTCGAAAATTAGTCACAAATTGCCAAAATATATATAATAGCACAAAGAGCGAAAATCTTTTGTATTGTGAAAAAAAGACGAAGATGCGTATTCATATTTTATGGATGTCTCAGCGACGCCTTTTTATAATAACTAGCATGGCATTGTTCTTTAATTTCTTTATCTAGAGTAAGAAAATTGTTGACTACAATTCGCTGTTAATCAATTCATAATGATTAAATATAAAAAAATTGATTTTTATCGGTTGTTTCAATGTCTGAAATTCTGGTGTTACATTGGCTACTTAGCATCCCAAAAACCTTTCCTTTGATTTTTAGTTGTTATAGGTAATATTTACTTATGTACCATACAATATCAGTAAATTTTATTAATACAATTAACGATAATCAATCAATGCTTTTTTTGCATGCACATGGAGTCTGACAATGAGATTGTGTGCATTCGTATACGTGATATCTAGTATATCCGCGCAATTTGCTCTTGGTTGACTTATGTTCAACTGACTGATATGTTAACTCGTAACCGAGACGATTAATGGTTTTACCCCCACTATACAGAGACATCAGTTTTTGTAAGTATGAGCTGTCAAAGAGGCAATTTTGCCAAGAACTGCAAAAAATTCCATTTCCTATGAAACTAAACCAAAGTACACAAAACAGTTATCACTTTTCAATACACACTCTTTCAATTCTGAACCTATTGACGTAAGTATGGAATTGATGAGCCTATTATGCATCTCATTTGTGAAGAATAGGATTCAAAGATATTATGAAGTCCAGTTATGCTAAAGGTACTAATACTCTTCAAAATTTGGGGCACATACCCAAGCTTGAAGGAGTACCTATTCATTATGTGTGGAATTTACCCTTCTGATTAAATGGAAGCTAAGAAAAGTGATGTTCAATTTTCTTTTCTCAATCGCTTTTTTGGCTGAAGTGCATCATTGTCACAAATACCACGTTCTCAGTATTGTATGCTAAATGCCTCTTTAATAAATATGACCTCAACATTGCATTACGTAAGATACTTTACGGAGGTACTTAAAGTGCCATATAATAATAATCACTTCACCATTTTTTATTTTTTTATAGACCTTATTTTTCGCTGATTGAAACTTTCATTTATGTTACAGATATCTACGCTGTAATTAAATTAATTTCAATTTAATAAATTATTTTTTAAAGTTTCTGACGCAATAAAATTTTACAAAAGATACATCACTTTAATTTTATTCACTAATATTTGCTGACACATACCTTCTTACTTCAACCATCTGTGCAACATCTGTGTGCAACAATCTGTCCCAATAGGCACCCTAACATGCACTCCGATCAGTAATAGATTAGATATTTCCACCGGGCGATTGTCAACCCAGTGAGTAAATAGACATTAGCCTGCTTAATAGAGACATTTGACGCAATTTAGCATGTAAGATTATCAATATTATGCTGTCGCTTCACTTTTCTATGATTTCTTATTAATCGGCAGTCTATTTATTATTTCATGCCTATGTAACGTTTCAGCATGAAGGCAATTCCATTGAAGTTCAATATGTGTCATCAATTCATCATTGCATCACAATAATGTTATCACAGATTAAAGCAAATACAACTTAGAATCATAATGTCATGATGACTTCAATTACAAAAGTGGTTATTTATAAACGACGTAGTTTACTTTTGGTTTGTCAATAATACTCTACCTTTCATGTACTAATGTACTGCCAGCATGACTGTTTATTTTATCAATTGCATGATACATAGACTAGCTCCTGGATTTTACTGTTTACTCTCCTTATTTTATGACCCCCTATAACAACAATAATAAATGACAACTATTTATATGCTACTTGTAATTCAACTACAACAATAATGTCATTCTTATATTTACATTAACTTCGTAAAGCCATTGATAGCCTACTAAGTGTGGGGATGCACCTACAAATTGAAACCAAGCAAGAAAAATGAAATTTCTCAGTTTCATTGTAACTTCTGAATCGAAATACATAATAATACGACTATACTACCCAAATGTATTTTAAATATTTTTACGCAAACATCATACATAGGTAGATAAACCCATAAAAATATTTTTCAGTGCAAATGTACTCTATCCTTATACTCATCCTAATATAATTGGTCGCTTCTTACCAGGTGTTAAGCGTACAAAAGCGACGATAATGCACAAACAGGTTATACTTATTACAAGGAATGCTAGCCTAATGTGAATCATTTCTCTTGGAAATGGCGTCAATTAATTTTTCAGCAACAAATGACTCTATTCAACCAAGTGTCGGATGAAATTCTAGTTACTTGAACCGCACGTCATGATATTCGATTCATCTAAGCATCCAACTATTTAAACATTTCATGATTCAGCAAAAATGAAATTCCAAGCGCATTAAGATTTTATTATTTAGTAATTGCGGTTTCGAATTACATTCTTGTCTCTATCCAGATACTCCAGAATTATATCCAAAGAAGTTACATTGCATTTAACCAAATTACATTGGGAAAATTAAAAATTGAAACGGTAACCCGCAGAAATGTAGAAAGAATAAAAATCTATGTAAAATTCAGTTTACGGCTTTCGGTTACTTGCGTTTTGACCAGGGTCATTTCAATGTAAATTTGCCAAGTCAAGCCAACCTTAATTTCTCAAGTTCTAGCAATAAACTTATAACTTGCCATAAAGATGTATTGTCACTGTGCATGCCTGTGCCCCATTTCAGTACCGTTTGAAAATATTTATTACGACTTGTGATGCTTAATGACATTTTTTTGGTGCGAAAATTTTCAAAGTAATTTGGAAACCACGCAAATGTAATTCAAGGACGAAAATGCTGTTATATGATCAACAACCTTGGATCGTCATTAAGAGAGTAATTCTCAATCGTCAATCATTTTAAATTCGGACCTATACATGCCGTCAAATCAATCTTTGTTAATGGCTAGAAAGGATTATCAAACCGAATTAAATCCTTAATTCCCAACTCAGTAATATTCCTCCTTCGTTTAGAAAAAATGCTGAAAAAATTAAAAAATAATGTTCTGTTGTTTGGGCAATAGCCTTCTATGGAATATATTAAGGAAATTAATCGGAAATATCCAGTAAGGAGAGGTGCGTTAGGAAATTGGAATCTGCGAATGTAGCGAAGAATTTTATTCCAAAATAAGCTCCGACCTTCTTATATGTGGTGGCAGAAATGGTGAAATAATGTTATCGGGAACAAATTATGTCTAGTAAACTGAGCAAAGTAATGCTCAGTTTGGTTAACTCCAGAAATTTAAAAGTTTGGAACAAGGCATCAACTTTTCATGAAGTCAGATTGAACAATTGTAGTAACCAGTAAAATAATATTTGTAGGCAAACTGCAATTACATACGATAAATGTCATTGTATCGTATGCATGACGAAAGTCCTACTAAGCTTTACTTTTCTGCATACATACATAGGTGTTTGCACTATTAGATGAGTGTTTATTAAAATAATTCCGAAACTTCCATACCAATCCGCTAATACCATTACTGTTTTGTTTTAATATATTATGGTAAACACGAAAGCTGCAATTATCTCATGTAGATTCTAGAGAAACAGATTTTTAGATTGGATTGTTGTGGTAGGTACTAATAGTTTTTGGAGGATGCCAAAGGGAGATACTTTTTCAATTGTATGTAACGGTTTATATGGTGGTTGGTAGTATTAGTAAGTATGGAAACCTTGTTTTTATTATCTATGCCAATAATACATTTTGATGGTGTATTGTGCGCAAAATATTAAGGAATCAGACCAAAATAGCACTGAACACTATATATAAGTATACACAA
>JABASH010006462.1:0-10592 GCA_019776445.1 Tomocerus maximus
AATGCAACCGTGGATCAGGTGGGCAGATAGTCCTTAAAAGCCTTAATAAGCTGCCTATCCTAAAAATTAACGAATCGGTCTGTTGGAGGGAGTAAGGTGACTAGCTTGCCTTCGGTGTCGTGTACAGTTATAACAGAACGTCCTGTGCGATCTGAGTACATTCGACACTTGAAACAAATACGATTTATACGTTTTATTGTTTTCATTTGATGTCTAATGTCAAATATCTAGACTCGGATAAAATTATTAACCAAAAAATTACCATTAGATTAAAATCTACCAGACCTTGTGTTTCTGTATACCTAATTTGATAGTATCAATACCACTTTTACCAATTCAACCCATGTGGCATTTTCAATTATAAACAATTACCCAATCTGTAAAATGATATAGCTCTAAACTAAAATCATCTAGAGTTTTAGAAGCTAAAAAGGACAAAATTCTCAATAGTAAATAACCTATTTATAATTTCAGGTGAATATCTCAAGAGTGTACATTAAGGTAAATCGTCTTTTTGGCGATGCCTGACATCCGGTAATTAAGCTAAAGTGAACACCTTTTTTACACAGGTAGTTGAGATAATATTATGCGCTCTATATGTCTTTGGATAGTAAATGGTCTTCGGATAATGGTTTTCACATGGTAGTGCGTCTTTGGTATCTTAATATCAAATCCTGTCGACATACAATTCAAAGTAAATATTTAGTACAGTAATAATTGTATAATATCATCCATTAACAATATCACTTGTTTGTGTGAAACAGTGGGAAAAGACCAAAGACCTTACATGGAAAATTATGAATCCCAAGATCATTACTTTTGTAATTGGACTGACTGGTGGACGACTACTCGTTGCTAAATTGTATGTATGTCCTTTCCCATGAATATTTGCAATTTGTGTGCACCCATCCATTGTTTTTACCTTAGAAAGGAAATCATGTCCATATTTAAAACTTCTTTACTATTATTATCACATCAGATAGGAAATTTAGTAATCAAAGCTATAAGAGCAATGCAATTCAAAGTGATATTAATAAAAGACACTAACTTATTTTATTTCGACATAAAACTTTATTATAAACTACTAAACTTACCTCAAAACTTGTACCACTGAAAAAACTGGACTCGGATTCAATTTTGAAGTGCAGTCCTTCAACTACACTGACAATCTCAAAATAAGATGATAACAATCCTCTTCTTTTAGCTTTCTGAACATAACCTATGTGAAAATTGGGTGGGGCTGTTATATATGCCCTCTGGAAAAGACAGGGCATTTTCATTATAATTTCTCAATTGGAAGTCATTTTACGGAGATGCTAATAAGAAGCATGCAAGTTTTGAATTCACTCACATCAAATGCAAAGCAGCAGCCGATACGTTCAGCTTTAATCTCCATCAAAGGGTTTTCAAACTCACTGTTACAGATTATCACTGGTTCTGGAAAAAATCTGAACAAATGGCTAGCTTGTAATCCCTTTAAAATTGGCAACCGATTTGTCCCTTGAATTTCGTAGAAACTTGAGAAACTGCAGCACTCAGCTATTTATTCAACGATATAGGTTTAAAATATTTACAAGTAATAAGCTTGTAATCCCTTTAAAATTGGCAACCGATTTGTCCCTTGAATTTCGTAGAAACTTGAGAAACTGCAGCACTCAGCTATTTATTCAACGATATAGGTTTAAAATAGTTACAAGTAATGCATGATTAGTATTTAGCTTAGTGACTTCCTCCCGTACAGTATCAGGAACTATAAATTCTTGTTTTTGGGCATACTTTGGGAAGCAGAAAAATAAATATTCTAAAATATCAGACTACAAAAACAGAACTATTTACCTGTATGGTCATGTTTGACAGTTAGTTCATTTGTTGAGGCAAGTACGTCAAATATTGTACTCTGTATAGCAAATTCTGTGCAAATAAAAGTAAACCAATTACATATGTACATATCATTTCCTAACAATAAGGACCCGGGCATTTCTATATACTGAATACATTTCTATAGAAAATAAACTTTACCTTGAGTTGTAAACTTGGAGAGTATATTGACATCTCCACCAGGTTCAGTGACAATAATCATTGGATTTTCCCGTAACTCGATGACATTCTTCATTCCAGATCGATCCATGTTCTTCATTTTTGCTATAATTGTTACAAATATAATATTTTATCATAATCAGTACGAGTAAGTGTTTTTCAATGTGATAATACCTGTAAACGTAGGACTTTGTGTAGGGGTACTGTCAGAATTCCTTTACGATTTATGAAAAACGCTTGCATTCTGCATAGTCGGCTAGACTCAATTCGATGAGCCTATTTGAATTATAGTATTTTATTATGCAAGTGGTTAACATTGACAGAAGCTGTCTTCATTTTAGTAGTTAGGTTAGTCCGTATACCTAGGTGAATGATTGTCTCCACCTTTTTACTAGCACTTTCTGTATCATTTTATTCGCATGAGATTTATATACTGCTTTTTGCTAGATGTGAACACTGAAGTGGATTATCGATCAAATGTTAACACGCAAACAAACTTCTGACACTTAATGCTTTGTGTAATAGTTTTACTCACTTGATTACTTAAAACCCAGCATTAAGTATTCGCAAGGTTCCATTAAATTATTTACCCGTTCATGCTTTGGTGTTGCCACAATAAACTCTTCTTTGTTTCAGTGTGTTAGTACTTGGTTAGTACAACATTAATAATTAAAATTTACGCATCTAGAATTTTCTTATCTAGAAGCCTGACCTAGGTATATCGTACTCATCCTTGATTTCAGACTTTTCAGACATACTATGCAGTATTTCTAATTCATGCACACTATGCTTGTGCTTAAAGTTACGTAAGTTCTGTTGTGTTATAAAATAATTTGATACAATTCGTCGTGGATTTTCATCTTTATTTATTTATTATTACAGTTTTAAAAAATAAGAATACCAAGCCAAGTGCAACTACATGTGGGGCGGGTATGAATTGATATGGGATGATACTATACATTCTAGTAATCATATTTCTACACAATACCGTTGGACGTAGTATTATGGACCATAGTCAGCCATACTAGCGGAACACGATATGCACAACAGCTTTTATCGAAGTAGAAGTATTTTATTATAAAATGAAAACAAGAATATTATTTGTAGGGTAGATTGCATGTGGATAACAAAATATATTCGACAGAAGACCAAAACATTGACAAATTATAAACATGCACAAATAATTAGTCCATCGTGCTTGATGATACCTTTCTTGATCAACGACGCATGGTATCCTAAACAAATCAGTCAATGTAATATTTAATTGCAATTAAACTACTGTTTTACCAGAATGCAATAACTTCTTACGTAATAAAGAATGAAACCCAAAAGTAAAGCTTTCGTGTTGGGAGTATTGTGGTCATGATCATTTAATTTTAATGTGTACTCTACTTGAGACTTTCCCACTATGGTAGCCGCTTCAGATTTATTTTCTTGTGAAGAAATCTACATCGATGTTTAATGAAATAAAAGTTGGCCAGTCAGTATTATCATTAAAGTATTATCAGCTTGCAACAAATAGATTGCTGATTTATGTTATGTGTTGGAAGTATTAGCATAACCATTCATTCATTAATTCAAACATTCATAATTATCCAGTTCATAAAAAATTCATTTACTGCATTACCGTGAATTTAATTTCGGCTGCAGTTTCAGTTGGTTCTTTCTGAGCATTGAATAGATATCCATCTCTCTGGTTATGTAAAATAAATCCATTGACATCCATGCATCTTTTCACACTTCCAATAGCCACATTATTTGGAGCATAGACTTCAGCATTCTAAAACAACATGGAAATTATTCTAAATCTTTGCTGACTATTATCTGTATTATGTACGTACTACTTTACAACTATAAGAAGATTTTCTTTATTGAGAAGTTTACTTTATAGCGTGCCACAATGAATTCGAATTTGACTTCAAGAAGAGGAGTTTGGAGTCCTGTGTTGTATACCCTAACAGGGTCGGGGACAATGCAAAGTCTCCTCGAGCGCTGAAAGCCCCTTAGTAAAGGAAACCCATTTTGATCGTAAATATCATATCGACTTCTCTTTCTTGCTAAATCAGCTAAATAATATGAATCAAGCGAAAATATAGATATTAAAATTGCAATTAATTACATAGGTACTCTTATTCCTGTATGTAATATGGAAATAATTTCTATACCAGTGTGGCTTTGTTTGACCAATATTCGATCCATTTTGAGCAGTACATCAAAAATGGTTCCATTTTTACTGCTGGTATCTGTAGGTGTTGCATTAAAATTAAATGAGAAAATAGTGTATACATAAAACAACAATTATTTCATCATTTTAGATATAATTGAAGTGAATTAAAAAGAGTATAAACTGCAAAACCTGTCGGAGTAAATGAAGACGAGAGGCTAACTGACGTGATACTGTTAATTTTAGCAACAGGCTGCCGATTTTGCTCAGCCATTGTTTCATAAATCCGCAAAGTATAGTTTAATGATGACAATTGTCTGAGCTTATTGATTTTACTAATGAAAAGTCAGGATTTCAATGGCAAAGACCACACTACAATGACATTTATATCTGTACTAACACATATAAATATAATGAAGCATATCAGTAGAACAAGAAACGTATGCCTATTCTATCTGACGTGTCTCATTAAAAAATATTGCATGCGTTGCTCCTTACTTATGACGAATGATATTGTACACAAATTGTAATTTGTAATGTTTAGCTTATTGTCTCAAGTGTGTGCACAAATGGTTTCATCGTCATACCTTAAAGTTGTTTAAGCACGCAACTAATAGGAATGATACGAAGCATGGGAGCTAATGTACATAAATTAATTATTAGATTATGAATGATGGACGAGTCTTGTTACATGAAGACAAAGAATCAATATCAATATTATACATTAGTATTGCTATCAAACCGATTATCTAGCGCAACCATAGTTAGAGTGTCAACTAAATGTTCTCATTTCCTAAAATGACAAAAGAGCTAAAGTCATAGAGCAACTATACAAACAAACTAATCATAATGGGTTTTCCTTTGAGTAATGTATGATGACTATATATTATGCCCATTTTTTGTTTTAGCAATTTTTCTTCCAAATCTTTAATTTTATTGGTTTCTTGCAAAGACTTATTTCTTAATTAACAGTAATAGTTATACGTAATAGTTGTAGGAATAGTCATATCAGTATTTAATTGAATCTAGATCATGAGAATAGACTATTATCCACAAAACGAATTAAATGCTGTACAGGAACTTGAAGATTTTAATCGGGTTATTTTGTTCGTGCGTGTAGTCTCTCTTTCAAAGTTTACTAGGTACCTTGAGCCATCTAAATAATTAAAGGATACATTAGCGAAAGCCAAAATACACTTACTAAAACTAGCTTGATATTTAAGAGAATTTGCGTACAAGAATAAGCTAAACCTTGTTATACGCACAAATAATTGCACTCACTATAATAACTGCATAATAACCGCCATAATAGGTAAAACTTACTAAATATATAACTGCTCCAATCAATTTTACTTTGAGGATAACTTTGATGTCAGGCGGGTATTGGAGTTCAGCATCTAATGTTGACCTTATCATCACCTGCCTTATTTTTGTGAGTTTTCCGATAGTCTTAACTTCTGGTGTGAGGAGCTATCATTTTATTACACAAAAATTTAGAAACAGTGATGAAACCACATTTGTAGCTGTAATTAATGGATGTTGAACTTACTTTGACTTTGGTAGCCTCACCATAGGATCCATTGGAAAGCAACTTAGCTGTAATTTCCCCCGAAGCAGATTTCAGTGCAAATTCATTTTCTCCCATCGCTATTTCTCCATGGGTTTGTTCTAATGTTCCAATTATTGTGCTTGGAGGAACAAAATAAGTCATGCCCTAATTGATACGGATTGTGGGTTATCTAAGTTACTGTTACTTGCACACTTGTCATATATGAAGACAGTCACCATACATTTTACATACTTTCTCTAAATCCGTAATGGATGAGTTGACGAGTTGACGCAGTACTCCCCAATATTTTGTACTTTCTAAGGTAGATGAAAGTTTCTAATCAACATGATGTCAGGGAAAGTACTATCATATATGCTGACTGCCTTTAAATACAGTAAAATTAACCATTGAGGTTATTGATAATAGATTTGTGATTAAATTAATGCTTGTTTTACATTAACGTTTTGTTGCGCATCTTTTATCAGAGCCATATGTACCAAGGGCTTCTGCTCCTGAATATTTCTCTTTATTTTGATGTAAAAATAAGGAGACGATCTTCCATAGAAATGCTCCACGACAAATAAAACCTTTCTGTCTTTAGTTTGCACATTGTAATCCACTAATCTTCCGTAGCCAGACCCTTATTATGAAAAACACAATTTTATGCTGATACTGCACTACTATAGAATATAGAACATAATATATAAACAAGTATGGATAAATATGATCAATAGTTTACCCATATTAGTTGCCTTTTTCTGTTCTATAAACAGTAAACCTACATCACTTAAAACGTTAAACTGTGCAGGAAGATTTTCGTTGGCAGTTGAATTTCCACCAGTAGAAAATCTGGCAATATTTGGAATTTCACAGACCGTTGGTTGAACTGCAATATTTATTATTTCTACTTTATATTAAAATATATATGAATATATTATGTAATGTAAGTCTATTGTCTATGAGTATCCTCCAAGACTGAAAAGTTTGCTATTACCATGATAAAGACTACCAAGGTGCCTTAAGTAATGTAGTTTGTTCAATCCAGCCACAATTTTTCCCAAAGTATACATTTTTCAAATGTTGCTACCACTGAACTATCACTATCACTGAACTGATTGAGATTAGCAATCACTGTTTACAGAGAATACAAGGACATTACAATACCTCACATTTTTGTAACCAAATATTAATCATAATATTTTATGGTCATAATTTCATCGAAGTTTTAAATCATTTCTGTCATAGGAATCTTCATAGAAACATTAAAATACAAAATCACTCATCTGACGTATGAACCATAAAGGTACAAATATTAATATTATATCGGGGGGACACTACTATAGGATGCGATGCGACCACGACCAGCTTCATCAATGGTTTCGTCTTACATATTAAATCATTTTTAGTTTGTACGTATGTATTGTGTAACTAACGACCTGCAATGTATTAACCATTACCAGGTGGGGACTTAGAGGGAATTTCCCCGGATTTTGCACCCAATTTCTATCCTCTCGACAGTATTGAGCAGCTGTATCTCAGCAGCTCAAAATTGGGTGCAAAAACCGGGGAATAACATCTCTATGTCCCCATACTTAACAATAAAATGTTGTGGGTTAGGAATATTCAGCACACACCCATACTATAAATGTCAGATATTTTGTTCAACACCGTATATTCACCGCTATGATGATATTCTGGGAGCTTAATCTTAATAAACGATTTCAGCTTGAGTTTAAGACGAAGACCGCCTAGAATAAAAAACTTCCTCAAGCCCCGGTTGCCAGCTGCCACCCTTAATACCCGGCCCTAGAAAACTCAGACATTGTGACCGATTTATTTTGAAAAATATTTATTACAGTCAGTAGTCAGTAATGACGAGTCAATCAATTAAATGCTTAGACTTAGACTAACACTCAAATTATAGTGCTTTCATGCTCAATAGTTTTAATGGACTTGAATATTAAAGATCATAATATACAGCGCACATATGTATGTAATCCGATGCATCTAGTGTATAGCTAGGAAGCATTATATGACACATTAAGTACTGTAAAGGTAACAGAATAATTTGCTTTTGTCCATAGGGAATTAGGGATTATGGCTTTTGCACTCAGAATATAGAACTTCTATGCTTTCTCTGAAAGATTTGGAACAGAAGGCAGGATTCGTCAATTCGATAGATAGTGCACCTCATTTTATTTGGTGTATCTCTGTCCCTGTGTTTCAAAAACATTAAAAATGGTTAACTTTCCTTTTCAATAATGTAAGATAGCTAGTGTTAATGCTTTCTGATCAATATAGCTTTACCAAAAGTATCGGCACTCCAATTAATAAAGCCTTCATGTGTGGATTTAGGTGCTGAGGGACATCAATAGCCATCTTGAGGTTGTCACCTGAAAACAATGCATTCCACTTTTTGAATATTCTTCCGACTTCTCTATGACCGTCAGATGATAATATCTATAAGGAAAACGTGAATTATCTATTTGCACATAATTATTTGTATTTTGTCAAATGTGCAGAGCGATAAAACGTATACTTTGTGATGTCGAGATATCATCCTTCCAGCAGTATGGCTGCTCACGATGCAAACAATTTCATTCTCAGGGCTCCTTAATTCAAAGAATTTCTTTCCTCCCTTAACGACATTTCTTTCTTGAACGACCCCAATGAGAGGAGTTTTCTCTTTCCCACTGTAGACTTGCATATGCTGCAAAAGAATAGTGGCACTAGATTACCAACTTTTCCCAATGCATCATTTCATGAAAACTTACCAGCATTCCTGCTGGAACTGTTTGGTACAGTCTCTTTTTTAACATCAGTTCTCCGTCTGATCCAAAGATGTTGAATTCGAAAAAAGGGTCGTGTGGCCCATGGATATGGCTGGCTGTGTAGATGCTTTCGCCTTTGCCATCTTTGATGTCGTAAGCATAGTGTGTCATCCCATCAACATACGAACCTTCATAAGTTGATGCATATTAGGTAAGAATTCAATCAATATCAGGTAATAAATGTCAGAGGGTAGTAAAAATATTTTATTAGACAGAAACTTGCCACAATGTACAGGTTTCTGCACAATGTACAACTCATTAACTTCCGCTAATCGCAAAATTTGTTTGTCTACTTCGTCATTAGGGGCGTTGGTCAGCGACAGCGAGAACCGAGACCGACTAATTGGTCTAGCGCTTTTAACAGAACGAACATCACAGTTGTGACTCAATCCTAAATGTAATCAAATTAAATATTAGTAAACCTTTTGTTAGGAAAATACTTTAATGGTAAAGATCTTTGAATATGATTGTACCACTTGCTCCCGCTTGCATATGTTTAAGATTCGTCGCTAAGTTGGAAATCTGGGCCTTAGCTAATTTAACGTTGTAGGCCATCTTAATGGAGATTCTAGAGGAGTTGCTCAAAAAGGCCATCATCATGGAATATAATCAATGGGATTAATCGAACGTTTATTCGCAGATGCCCCACCCACAATTTAGTTGTGAATAGAAGTCCCTATCCATCTCTTTATTCGACCAAAAATTAGCCTAACGCTCAAAACTCTAAAACTATAGTAGTTCATGACTCGTGTTTAGCATCCAAACATGTCATCGAATACATTATAATAATTATGTCTCTATGGGCACATAAAATCCTTTACGACCTAATAAGACGCTATGCGATCTCCTATAGGAAGTAAAAAGTATTAAATTATTATAGCCAAGGTGCCTCTAAGGGAATGATTTACTCTTTATGGGAGCCTTTAGGAATCTTATGCCTCAAATGGAGATGCTGCTATGAAACTAACAAAAAGAGTAAAAAGTAAACTAAGCCCAAGTAGATGCACACACGACCCTCATCATTGGTCAAATTGGTCTTGTCCCTAAAAAAGACAAAACCAAAGACAACTCACATTGACATCATATTATACCGACAATAGAAAGTAAAAGAAACTGATTTAAAAAAATGATTAATTTTTTAGAATACTGAATCGAAAAATACAAAGTTGGGAATATCAGAAAGGAGGAAAGCTCCTCTACATTTTGCATTGTTGAATTTTCATCTATACTTTATTAGTTTGTAAATGTTATTACAACTTCCCCTATTTCAAAACTAAGTACAAAAATTCATAAGGAAAATGTAGAGGAGCATCTTCGTATTTTTCGGTTCAGTATTCGAAAACTAACAAATTTTCAAATAAATTTAATATTGTATCATCATTGTGTTGTACAAGTACCTTGGTATCATCGGTGTATGGCATCAATGTGTGTTATCTTTGATTATGTGTTCTGGTTCTGCATGTACGGTAGATGCATGATCGATGATGGACTTCCAAAAGAGGCATATGCAATTATGATAGTCGCGACGCATCAAACGGTCGTGTCAACCTTCAACCTACTATAATAATATTATAGTCGCAAAGTGGATCACATTCAGTGGATCCAAACTCCACAGTGAAAATGAAAACTTAAAACGTTTGGACCATAATAGGTATTATGGTATTATGAACTACTTGGAGAATGTACTTATTATTTTAGAAATACTAGATTATTGCAAACAATATTATTATTCAATTGTCTTATAATAAAATTAATTTTACAATTTTAAACTTGTAATACAAAAGGATCCAAATTAAAGATATGAAATAAGATAACTGGGACCGTGGTGGGAGTGGGACCTCGGATCCCAGAGAAATATATGTTATTGTATTAAGGTTATTGAACTGTCGCAGGAGTTGTTACGAGGGCCGGTACTAGGGTAGTTACTGCCGCCGGTGCTAGGGTAGTTACTGCCGCCGGTGCTAGGGTAGTTACTGCCGCCGGTGCTAGGGTAGTTACTGCCGCCGGTGCT
>JABASH010006463.1:0-10591 GCA_019776445.1 Tomocerus maximus
GTAAAGCATATGCTGTACTGTAATGACTTGGAACAAACTCTCTAGGAAATGGGCTTATAAAGAATTATGTTTAGTTGGCCCGCTGGATCTTGTGAAAAAAGATATTGTTCAATTACGTGGATCGGATATGATTTATTACTAAAAAAATTTTCTAATTATGCATCTAAAATTGTATTAGGATTATAGTGACCACCACAGTGGAGGAGCAGCGGCATGATATGTTACGTATGTTACGGAGATTTAATTGTAAAATTCTTTACATGCAAATAACCTGAGAAATTGTTACTCTAATTAAGCTTACTTTGAACTCTGTACTACACCGGTATGATTTATTTTTGAAGTTTTGACTCATCTTACCAAACATTTTGCCTTTCATAATGTGAATGTACATTGAAATATATTTTTGCATTGTTTTTTTGTTCAAAATGTTTTATTAGCAAAGTTATTTAAGCAGGGGGGAGGGGGTAAAAGTTACATTTGAAAATCAAACCCTAAGTACCTGCACAGTATATGGGCACCGTATTCTAGCTGCAACAAACTTGCGGCAGAAGGAGGAGGAAAGGCTGCACGTACATGTGCATGATAATGATAAAAGTTTGAACTTTTATATGTCATGTATATAATGCGCGCAATATTAATGGGTTTTTTATTAATTTTTTTTATTAACATGTATTAATTTTCAAATGGATGGCCATGTAAAGAAAAATAGTGCTATTAGAATTTTTAACTAGTGGCGTTAATTGTCTTGCATTTCAATTAATAATTGCATGCATGATGCACTGTTTGCAGCCATTTATGCAATTATTATTGAATTGAACAATTAAGTATGTTAACTATGACAGGTAGGTTACTATCTCGAAATGGGAACATTTTGATGATTACTTTGATTACGATGTAATGTTTAAATGGTTCAATTCACCAAAATACACTGAATAAGTTTGACACAGTTTTGCGTTTTGAAAGTGCTTAAGCCTATAAAGAGACTTGTACATAGATCTTATATTTATTTTGTTTGTATTTACATGTAAATGCTCTACTTCGTGGTATATGTTTATGTGTAAAACTGTAAGACACTTTGTCGGTTAGTAAATTAAGTAAATATTGAATTATTTGTTGCAATATTAAATATTTACGTATAAAATGTTCTCTGCTAGATACTGATTTAACTTTACTAGGCGTTGAGTATTTATTAAGTTTATTGCTTATTTACTTATTTTATTGCCGAATGAAATCATAAGTGTCATTTATTTTGTTTCCTAGCGTACTTTTATACTTATATTCGTTGTATTTGTCTGCAGCATCCCGAGTATTATTTTTGTCTCCTCTTAATATTCAAATCTATTAACTAATTATAGTTCGCCATAAATACCTACATCATCCAATATAGAAAATTAACTATTATTATTAACCGACAATTTTAAGGCAGACTGCTAAGGAGACAATCCAAAAGAATAATGACACACTAAAAATAAGAGTTTTCTCATCAACTGTTGAATCTTTAATCCTTTTTAGAATTTTTCGGTAAGTAAATCAGTCTAAATATATTAAAAATATCTGTGCTATCCCTATCGTCTAAGTTTACCACTTTTTATATAATTTTTCATTTTTTGACACAAACATAGAGCTTATATGAACAAAAAACATCAAAATAGTATATAATATTATATAATCTTGAATCATAAAAACGTACCTACGCAAAATAATCATGGCATTTTCATTCAATTTTATTGTTAATGCCTGTCAATGACACCTACTATGTTCTCATGCTGCAATAACAGTTTTTATCTCAGTAATTTGTAGCATACATTTGCAATGAGGGTTATTGTCGGAGGTAAATTACATAAAAATGAAAGGCATTATAAAGAATTAGACTTAGACTCAATGATATAAAGAATTTAACTCAATAAGAATAACAATGAATGAATGTAAATAGTTTAACTATATGCATTCGATTTTTTGTGGATATTGTTTGTGAAAGTATTAAAGACTGACCTAGACTCACAATTTTTAAATTTGCCAAAATTGAAAATTGTGCTCTGACTTCTCAGCTAAGTGATCATGATCTAAAATAGAGAAAATGATTTTCTTTTAAGGCTGTGCCTTGCATGGGAAAGGTATGCTTTTATAAAATTAGAATACAGGTCTATTTGTATGCATTCGGTTGTCCATGACTTGGTCTCATTACTGACGCATAACTCAAGTTCTACGATAGCTACGAATACAAGTAATACCTCAAAAAAAGCCAACAGTATTTCGGGGTATGTTATCTAAGGTTCCTGACTAAAATCATTTTTAGCAATTAGGGGCTAAAATGGCCTAAAATGACTAAAAATAAAAATTAGCTCAAACTAATTTTATCAAATTATGGCTGTAAAATTGGTTTATTGATGTTCAGAAGTCGATCTAATTCCATTAAAGCATTTTAAACTCAAAAGTAATTAGGGACTACTTTTTCAGGAGGAGCACCAACGTTATGATATGCAATTTTAGCCACTAGGTCATTTTATACCATTGTAGACGATTAAAGCCAGGTGGCTGGCTAAAATGCAAAAAAAGGCCGGCTAAAATAAAACACCGATTATGATAATGTTGGACAGATTACAGATATAATATTTGCCTGCATGACGCACTATTTGAACAGTCATTTTCTATTGAATGGACGAACAAGCAACTGGACTATGAAAGGTAGGTGAATCATCTCAGAATGGGACCATTTTGATGATTAAAACGACTCAATTCACCAAAATTAACAGAATAAGTTTTGAACAGTTTTGAGTTTTGACATTTGAGAATGCAAAAGCCGTAGCACTAGCACTATGTCGATTTATCTTGTTTGTATTTGCATGTGAATGCCCTACTTTGGGGAAGGTATGCCAGACATTATTTGACGGTTAGTAGTAGGTAGATATTAATAATATTTGTTGCAGTAAATACGAATAAAATGTTTGCTGGTCTTCATGATTGACTCTTATACCTGACGTTGTTCAGTATTTCGGTTATACAATTTATTTACTTATTTTATGTACAAATTATACTAGCCATACATAAAAATATTTATGAAGTTTTGGAAACATAGAGCAATATAGGTACCCATGTTGCATTTTTATTGTATGTATGTATGGTTCTTTGGCGTGACTTTGATGCAATGCTTTATAATATGCTATATGTAATACTATTATAATCGGCTTGCATTGCACAATTTCATAAAAAATATTGCGAAATTAACTATAAAATTCCACGCATGGTTAGCATCTATCAAAGTTACACCAAATATTGGTGCGTGTATATTTGTAAATACCATCCGAAATTCAATAACTTATAGTATGTATTACTGGGGGTCTAGTGAAATAATGGACGTCATTTATTTTGTTTCGTACTTTTATATCTTATTTGTTTATGTCTGCAGCGTCACGACAGTCACGAGTATTGTCTTAGTCTAACTTATGACATGTTCGTAGTATATAAATACTATGTCTCTCCTTGTAGTATTCAAATCTATCTACCAATAACAATTCATCAATTACAGTACCTACCTCATACAATATTGAAAAATAACTTTTTTAGCCTACAATTTTACGGCAAATTTCTAAGGAATCAATTAAAAAGAATAAAATAATGACGAATTTCACTAAAAATAAAGTTTTCTCAATTGTTGCACCATTAATCATTTTTGCCATCCATGCAGAATGTTTGGGTAAGTAAATCAGTTTAAATATATTTAAAGAATGTTATTTGTATCACCAATAAGTTATTAGGTACCACTTTCTACCAATTTTTGTTTGAATTTTTGTAATTGTTTTTATCATAAACGTAGGACTACAGATAGGAACAAAAAACATTAAAGTATGTGTATAATAGTAAACCATATAAAAATGAAATTTACAAAATGAGACAGATTGCGACAGTTAAGGTTAGCCTAATTTTTAACAAACATGTATATTTTTTATTAGGCTAGGTATTAAAAGAGGCAAAACACTGACCCGTCACACTGATAAAACAAACAAAACACTGACCTGTCACACAGTCGCATTTTGTAAAAACCCATAGAGAAACTTTGTATAGTACATAAAACATTCGAAGCATTTTCATTCAATTTTATTTTTAGCGCCTGTCAATTATATTACAGCCCTGTTTGGGTAGCTCACAAACATAGTTCATGATGTCATTAGCAGGCATCGAGAATTTTCGGCAACACGGCAACCAGGTTGACCTGGAAATCGGATTATGCTCCACCCAGTGGGCGGAGCAAAGGTGCTTATTGGCTCCGCCCCCCCCCCAAGCCACGCCCTCTTGGGCGGGGTTAAACCTGGAAATCGTGAAGTAGGCGGAGTTTGTTGCCCTGGAAAAAAAAATATTCTCGATGCCTGGTCATTAGGTACCTTTACATATTACGATACCCATGGAATTAAAACCTAGAAATTTGTTGCCACATTTTCCGGTGCACTTTGATACTGCTACTTGCTATCTATATTTCAATGTATTATAACGATTAATGACGTTCATATGATCCAAGTTCACTAAAGCTATAAAATATTTCCTGTAATGAGATTTATACTAATATACATAATCACATACTGCAATTATCTATATTCTTAACAGATTATTCTGATGCGATAATTACGCTAGTTCCTTATTATCCGCCACCATGCTTTGAACAAGATCGACTATGTGGGCAACAGTGTTACGATCCGATATTTGGGTATTGTACCATTAACAGAACACGTATTTGCCAGTTCTACGCAGGATGTGGGGAACTCTGCAACGACCCGTTATCTGAATTTACTAGAAAATGCTCCAACGGCAACAAGATTTGCGCCGGTAATGAAGAGAACTGCGGCAGTGATTGCTACAACCCTTTGACCTTTGAAATATACATGCTTCAACAACAAAACCGTTTGCCCCAAAGTTTCACAAGTATGTGGAGAGGAGTGTTTTGACCCGTCCTCTCAGTCATGCCACAATAATGAAACTATTTGCCGTAAAAATGAAAAAATGTGTGGGGACATCTGCTATGATCCAGACTCACTCGTTTGCCAAAATAATATTACCGTTTGCAAAAATCAAAAAAACATTTGTAACCATCTCTGCTACAACTCGACTTTGAGAACGTGCCATAACAACAGCACACTTTGTAGAAATGACCAACAGATATGCGGCGATAATTGTTACAACCCCAAAACTTGGACCTGTCATAACAATAAAACCGTTTGCCAGACTCATGAACAACTTTGTGGGGACACTTGCTACAGCCCTGATATAAGCACTTGCCATAAAAATAAAACTGTTTGCAAAAACGACTACAAGATATGCGGCGACGTTTGCCATAACCCAAAACATACTTCCTGCAAAAGCAAAGGTATTTCATGTGAAATTACTAGACAAGAAAAATGTGGCAACTTATGCGTCAAGTATCCACTGTGGAAAAATTTCACTTGCTTTGATAAGAGTATACTTTGTCCAATAACACAAAATTCTGATATTTGTGGCGACGTCTGTTATGACACCAATGATCAAACATGCTATAATAACACCATTCTTTGCAGTCAGTTTGAAAGGGTCTGTGGTGGCAAATGCTTATTCTATACTATTTGGCCATAGACGGTGCTACAACGATAAAGTCGTTTGCCAAAGCAATGAAAAGATATGTGGGGACCAATGCTACGATCCTAGATTAGAATCCTGTTTCCTAAAAAATTCATCTGCTGTTACAGTTACTAAAGGTACATTTATGCAGCTGACATTTTTGTTTTCAGTGTCATGTTGGCTAATCCTAGGCACGCATCTAAGTTAAAGATGAAGATGACAACGTAATTGTACAGATAGTATACCCGACCGAAAAAGTTCAACAGAATGCTGTTGGTGTTAATTCCTCTCAACAGAATACTGTTGAGTGACTGTGCCTGAATGCAAGTACCGAAAATCCTGAAAGTATCGTAGATCCTGTTGTAAGTACCGAAAATCCTGAAAGTATCGTAGATCCTGAAAGTACCGAAGATCCTGAAAGTACCGAAGATCCTGAAAGCACCGAAGATCCTGAAAGTATCGTAGATCCTGCAAGTACCGAAAATCATGAAAGTATCGTAGATCCTGCAAGTACCGAAAATCCTGAAAGTATCGTAGATCAAGCAAGTACCGAAAATCCTGAAAGTATCGTAGATCCTGCAAGTACCGACAATCCTGAAAGTATCGTAGATCCTGCAAGTACCGAAAATCCTGAAAGTATCGTAGATCCTGCAATTACCGAAAATCCTGAAAGTATCGCAGATCCTGCAAGTACCGAGAATCCTGAAAGTATCGTAGATCCTGAAAGTACCGAAGATCCTGAAAGCACTGAAGATCCTGAAAGTACCGAGAATCCTGAAAGTATCGAAGATCCTGAAAGTATCGAGAATCCTGAAAGTATCGAAGATCCTGAAAGTATCGAGAATCCTGAAAGTATCGAAGATCCTGAAAGTACCAAAGATCCTGAAAGCGCCAAAGATCCTGAAAGTACCGGGAATCCTGAAAGCACCGAAGATCCTGAAAGCACCGAAGATCCTGAAAGTACCGAGAATCCTGAAAGCACCGAAGATCCTGAAAGTACCGAGAATCTTGAAAGTACCGAGAATCCTGAAAGTACCGAAGATCCTGAAAGTACCGAGAATCCTGAAAGAACCGAAGATCCTGAAAGTACCGAGAATCTTGAAAGTACCGAGAATCCTGAAAGTACCGAAGATCCTGAAATTTTTGAGGTGCGTTCATCTGCTGCTACAGTAACTGAAATTACATTTATGCAGCTGAAATTATTGTTTTCCGTGTCATGTTGGATAATCCTAGGCACGCATCTAAGTTAAACATGACAACGTAACTTCACTCTCCAACATAGCAATACAAGAAACAAAGTGAAAATTGTATTTTGTAACGAAAATTCTCAGTATGTAAGCAAACTAGATTTTTAAATGAGTTAAAGCATGGGTACTAATGTAGAAATTCTACAGATATAGTATATAAGGTCCGGTTTTCTATCCTTAGTATTGACACTAAGCTGTATTCATGTTGGAGGTAATAGAAATTGCATAAAAAATACATTGTAAAGAATACGACTTAAGAAAATGAATGTAAATCTATTAACTGCATGAATTCAATGTTTTTGTAAATATTTGTGAAAACACTAACGACTAAGGATTTTTAACTTTGGCTATTAAAATGGGGCTCAGATTTTTGAGCACGATGATGATCTCTTAAATACAGAATGGCCACGGACCTTCTAATTTTCAATATCATCCAATCCAATTGATTCTATTTATTTAAATAAATATCAACCAGCATCATCATTTTCATCATCACATACATAGTAACCTAGAAAGTTTTATTGAGAATGCTACGGTAGTGTAAGTTAAAAGATAAAATATATATATCATAATTAATAGGTACAAACCATCAAATATATTAGCAATTGAATATAAACATAATTCAAAATTATTTCGTAAGAGTTCCGAAGAGAGCCAAATTTCTAGGGCTTATAATTGGATTAAAAATAGGCAAAATGTGTACATTTAAGTCAGAGCAATTTTCTATAACGAAAAGACCTCTGTCTAATAATACCATTGTTTCGATGACATTTGCACATAGCAGTCGAAGAGAGAAAAACAAAACCACTTGATACCAATTTTCTAGCATTGTTTTCACATTTTCAGTCTGTAAATCTTCATCGTTTAATAAAAGTCCCAAACTTTTAACAGCGTTCCTTGCATACCTTACACAGAGACACAAATTACGTTATTTTTTATAATAAAATACAGCTTTATAATATTTAAATATTAGTATTTAAAAGCAGTTATATTAAGTTTACTCCGGAAAAGATAATTTCTCGCTATGTGGAACACCTCTGAGTCCAGCTTTCCGAATTCCAAAACGGGAAACTAAAATCGTCTCTAGAGTAGCTCTGTAACTGTGTACCTAAATTACAAATTATTTTTAGCATGTGTTAGTTCTTAGATTAAGACAATCGTGGATAGATTGAATTTACCAGTAGCTTCGAGGCAAATCCGTCTTTCAGTCTCTTACAATATTGTTCAATTGCTTGTTAACAAGAAACATTTAATTATCAACGTGTTAATAGATTTTTATTTTATTCAACTTCAAATTGTAATATTTACCATGAGAAGCCACCTCCAATCCTTCATAACTGACATGAATTTTGCATTCCTTAGAAAAATTACTCAAGGGAAATCTATAACAATTATAAAGAAAGACTTAGTTAAAATTATTTCGATTCCAATTTATTTGATGATTTGTAACTTACCCTTTAGAGTCTAATTTCATGTAACAACAGCCGACGGAAAGAAAGAATTTCGCTGGGGAGTTAACAAAATTATGTAAAATGACAGGAGTTAAGTTTCCGCAAGTGTGTAATCCAATTATTCCAAAATTGGCTTCTAAATTCTGTAAATATTTATCATGAGAGTCCATTTCCAATTTCAGACATTTATGAGTCGGCGCAACTCCATCACGTTTCCCATTTTTCTTGCTGATGAAACTTTCTAGCTCACTGTCGAATTTTCTGTTATTTGAAAATTTTCATTAACAAAAATTCCAATTTTACTAATGTAATTATTTAAAATTTCAACAATATAAGGTGTGATTGTACTTACGAAGCGGAAGAGCCGTAATTTTCTACACAATCGACACAAGTGAGTTGAAACCCGCATCCGTAAGATAGGAATCTAGAAAGGTGGCCAATACCTGCTCCAATGTCTAAAATATTTTCAGTCTCGGTTGCAGCACACAATGCGCACACTATCTGTGCATATTGTAACGGAATAATCAAAACAATTAGTAATTGTCAAAATTATTTGGAAATCATTTACATACGGATATTAAGTTATTTACGTTTGAAATACTTTGAATTTCATGGCGTTTTTTCAACTTTACATGTCGATTGAATACATTCTTAAATTCGGGATTAGGATCATGTCCAGTTGTCGATACCTTGTTCTCTGTTTTCAGTTTTAATACTTCTGTCTCTAAAAGTGACTCGGGTGAATTTCTTTTCATAGAGAGTAATTTGACTGCAGCCTTAAAGCAGAGTAGACTTAAAGGTGCAACATTTCTGAAAAAATTAGACTAAAATGAGACATTTTCATCGACAAGAGAAGGCTAATTGCTTAGACTTATCGGAAATAAGTGGAATGGAAATGGAAATATAAATAAAATTAACATTTAGGATTGTTAATTATTGACGTGATAAATATACAAATGGCAAAACTGACATATTTATTTTTATAATGGGTTTTATATTAAATTGTTTAAGGAAGAATGAAATGTCCATACGCAAGAATAATTAAAAAACATACCGAGTTTGATAGTTTGTTTGAATATCCAACCACATCCCCAAATGTTCAGGCTGAAGCTCCGTCAGAAACTCTCTCCACGATAACGGTAATTTTTCCCAATGGTTATCACAGTAAAAATCCTACCACAATAATAATTATTAGCGATGGACACTAAGTGAAATATTTACACGAGTGTGCCATATTTAGGAATACATTGTAAATTGTTTTTTTTTCTTATAGGAAATATATACCAGAACATAAGAATCTGTAAGCCAAGTGAACTGCTCCAGAAAGGTATTAGCATAATGTATCCACATCTGCGTTACTTCCCGTTCCAATTTCATGTTCAAAGAATCAACCTAATTCTAAATATGTAGACAACCTACAGATATAACAGAAAAACAGACATAAATGAGTATAAAAATTATAGTTATAAAAGAGCGAATAACTATGCAACACGCACTTTTCCTTGAAAGAGAAGTCCCCAATTTTGTTCAGAAAGATCTATCCCCCAGCTTTCCTTTTCTAGGTGAAATCTCTCCTTTCATTCAGGAAAATCTCTCTTCTTTTGTACTGAAAAAATCCTCTTTCTCCGGAATAATCTCTCTATTTACCTTCGGGAGGATGTCCCAACTTTCCTCAGGGATATTCTTCCTATTTCCTCCGGAATAATCTCTCAACTTTTCTCCGGGATGATCTCTCAGCTTTCCTCCGGGATAATCTCCCTATTTCCTCCGGAATAATTTCTCAACTTCCCTCCCGGGATGATCTCTCAACTTTTATCCGCAATGATCTCCCTATTTCCCCCGGAATAATCTCTCAACTTTCCTCCCGGGATGATCTCTCAACTTTTCTCCGGGATGATCTCCCTATTTCCCCCGGAATAATCTCTCAGCTTTCCTCCGGGATAATCTCCCTATTTCCTCCGGAATAATTTCTCAACTTCCCTCCCGGGATGATCTCTCAACTTTTATCCGCGATAATCTCCCTATTTCCCCCGGAATAATCTCTCAGCTTTCCTCCCGGGATGATCTCTCAACTTTTCTCCGGGATGATCTCCCTATTTCCCCCGGAATAATCTCTCAGCTTTCCGCCAGGATAATCTCCCTATTTCCTCCGGAATAATCTCTCAACTTCCCTCCCGGGATGATCTCTCAACGTTTCTCCGGGATGATCTCCCTATTTCCTCCGGAATAATCTCTCAACTTTCCTCCCGGGATGATCTCTCAACTTTTCTCCGGGATGATCTCCCTATTTCCCCCGGAATAATCTCTCAG
>JABASH010006464.1:0-10590 GCA_019776445.1 Tomocerus maximus
TGGTTCTAAAAACGGAAAAGGGGATTTTTACAGAAAAATTGCATAAATTCTTAGCGCTTCACGTAAAATGTATTATTTTCAACAAAATATGATGGCATATACATCACGTTTTGTGAAAAAATGCTTTTCCAATATCCTTTTGTGTAACCCCCGATGATGGTCAAGACACATAATATTAAGATGTTTAAGGGCCTCGCGCGATCATCTTGCCCAGGGCCTCGCAAAAGCTAGTGCCGGCTCTGCATGCATATTCCTTTATAATTTGTAAACTTTCAATGATTCTTTCTCCAAACATTTTTACTGAAATAAACAGCGAAAAAATGTCGAAACTTTTTCTCAAGACATGACGTTGGATTGATTGGAACCAATAAAAAAGAATTGCGGATGCGTTATATTAAAGAAGTTATACCAGGAAGTCAATTTTATATATTAAAATTTTATATATATATCCGTCATTTTATTGCTTTTTAGCATAAAAGCATAATAAATATGCATTATACTAGAAACATTTTCAGTAATATTATTGTCAATACACTTATAGTTGTAGAGTAATAAATAACGTGTTTTGTTTACCAGATACGACAAACGACAGTAACATTACTAATAATTTTTTATGCTATTTACATTATACTTTACTATATAAAAATACGGTGAACATTTACCTTTACGATGTCCATAATGTCCAATAATATTTTGAAACTATCGTAAGTAAATGAATAATAATTAAGAAAGCTGCATCTTCGTAAGCTTGTGGCAGTACAACACACTCAATTACCAATACCAATTACCAATTGCCTACAGGGTAACGATGAAGTAACGATTCATAGACTTTCACCATGCCATGCTTTCACATGTGAAAGTTTTATGAGCTTATGTGCTTCAAAAGAGAAATTTTATTTGCATGGTAAAAGCTATATGAATCTTTACTTTATACTCACGCTGTAGTGTATGTAATTTATAAATGTTATACACTTATACTAAAGACAACAACTTTAATGTATTCTTTTTCATTAGGAGAGAACTGAGAGAAGTACTTAGTACTCACTACCAAAAAATTGAAATAGACAATATTCAAAATGATTACGAATTGCAAAATACGCTCTAATTTCTGTAATACGTGTGCACCCATCCTACCTCATTGTCAGAGAGGTATAATGATTTATTTGATTACTACTATAAGCTATGTTCCGTTAAAAAAGTAGAGATATACAGAAATATAACAGTGTAGTTAATGTTATTATAATAGACTACAATACATTGCACATTACATACTAATACAATACAATTTATACAAAATGTGAAATAATATTCTCCATTAGAAAATAGTGAAGACAGAGATTTGCATTTTCAGTCATGCTTTCAATACTATTAAGTTTCTTTTATACAGCTGCTAGACCCGAATGATAATATATTATATCAAATATATTAATTACAGCTACAAGGAAGAGAGCAGTTAGGCACATTATCCATCTGTTTGTGAGTATAACTAGACTGATCCCCAAATATGTATTAGTGGCAATATTTTATACATAGAATATTTATAAATTATGGCAACTTTATTAAAAGGCATTCGTTATCATGATTCATGTACATGCAACGAATAAAGAAATGAGTATACCAAGTACATAATTCACCTATTAAATAACTATTAAAATCTGTACGAATCTATACCAAATAATGTTATATAATTATAAATGAAAGTGACATATTTCGAGTAATTTACAAATAATTCCATTGAGATCTACTGAAAGTCGGTCGGTTCCTAACTTTTTCACTATGTGACCATTAACAAGAAATACGCAATATTAGACAAATTGTCTGCGCTAATTTAACAAATCTTAAGAAAAATTAAACTATAAAAAAAGTTACATACAAATTTGATATTTTTTAGTAAAAAGTATTATATATGAAAGTTTTAAATGTTATTGAATTAACATCTATGGCATAATTGTCTTAATTAGCATATACCTTAACCATTTATTATTAGTGTATATACCTTAATCTCATTGACTAACTTTAAGTGGTATGGCATACTACATTTGATATTATTGAACTAGTATCGCGGCGGCATTCATTTGTTAAAGTTATTACAAAATCTTCAAATGAGAATCCTTGTGACTTGACTCAAATCATTGCATTTTAACATAATAGTGTAAAGGTTTCCAGTCATTGTCATAATTAGTTGCATAGATCCACATGTGCAGTTTTACATTATTCGATTGTAATTAGTTGTATTTCCTCTTCGTCAACAGGTGCAATATATGTGTGAAGTTTGGCTAACATCTTCTTAATAGCTGAAAGAACGTACAAATTTAAAAAAAAATATAAAATTTCAATAATTACTGTATTGCGACTTTTGTGAAAAGGTTTTATCAACTTACAGTCTAGATCTCCAAACTTATCATGATCATTTTCAGGCTTTATCTCGGGCACTTGGGATTGAACACATGGATTAAAGTCTGGTTCTGTTACGTCGCGTTTGAAAGATATGCATTCACCAATGTTTTTGGCATTTTGCTTTGGGTGTACTTTTAAATCCAAAACTTGATCGGAATAATCGGAAGAAGTTTTGTTTGTAGAAAGTGAGTTATGCTGGCGTTGAGTTAAAGGTTTTCTGTTGGCAACTGTAGTCGCTCTGGTTCTTTTTACAGGGTTTTTCCGTTTTGAGCTGCCTTTCTTTCGGTTACTTGGAATGGGCGTTGAAGAAATGATCGCTTGAGTTTCCATTTCCATACACATTTCTGGTAGAAAGAAAGAATCTGTTGAGTGTGTTGAGCTATTGGAACTTGAGTAATAAGTCGTTGCGTCGTCTTGATCGGAAACTACTTCTATGATTGGGATATCTTGCTCACTCGATTCTGAAGACTCCGAAAAATTGTTTGCCATCTGCAAAAAGTATTATTATTACTTAAACTTATCTCTATATTCTAAAGAATGTAATATAGAATAAGAATTCCAATCCGTGTCATTTTAGAATTGAAACTAAAAGCACAGTATTACAATAATATTTGAAAACAGTCAAAAGTAATAGAGTAATAGTAATAAGTCAATTTAAGTTACTTTGAGAAAAATAGCAGCAAGAATTACATTATACTTTTCCTACTATGACTAAACCATATCTGATTAAACCAATAAAATTAAAGAGCTAAAGACTCGTAATTAAAAAGTAATTGTCAATTTCATAAGAATTAATACATGATCATAGTTGGAAGAAGATTGCTTGATTATAACAATAGGGCCACCTCCAGCGTCTGAAATTAAAAACGTTATACTTATTGATTTTGTTTTGATTTTTTTGGAGTTTTAACACATGAATACTAATCAATATTTTACCTGATTTAGGATATAAATCCAAACTAGCCATGAATAATATTTTAGTAGCTGGGTCCCTAAGTTCTACTGGGCGCTTGATCAATTCCACTGTTCGAATGAATTTCTCAGTACGTTTTTCTATAAGTTTAAAGAATGATTAAATTTAATTGCATTGTGAAATTGAAAGTACGCAGATATTAATGAATAAGTAAAAGCAAATAAAAGTAATATTCCAGCACTTACTCTGTTCTTGTGCTTTGTTTTGACGGCGAAGGTACAGACGGAAAGAGGAACGTGGCATGTACTGCTCATCCTGCACAAAATAATTTAATTATAATATTATACTCACGTAAAAGCCACAAGTCAAAACGATAATTCACAATTTGTACCAAAACATCAAACTACGTGTACGGTGAGAATCAAGGAGAAAATGTTGAAAGTAATAGTAGAGTATTTAATTCTCAACGCCGCGTCATCTTACAGATACAAATGAACGACAATTGCTTTCTCCGCGTAACAAACCTTTCAGTGCACCGCAACGATATCAATCCCACATTCATTCTACCCCTAATTGTTACGCTAATAGAAAGTCCATTTCTTGTTCATTTGTATTATGAATTTCATCAAATCAACTTTAAACGTAAAATATTCTGTAATAACTTGCAACATAGCATAACACAGATGATTTTTAACTTGAGTTGAACGATTTGATGTTTTAAAACGATTTAATGCTTGAAAACACTTACAGACTTTCTCTTCTTGGTTTTCTTATCCTTGCTTGTGCTATCAAAATTACCATTTGGCTCAAACAACTCAACTTTCACTACTTCCTTCTTTTTCCTCGTCCTTTCTCTCTTTTTAGTGACCGATGGTTTTTTCAAAACCGGAAGCATTACTGTTTCACTAGAAGGAATCTGCCCTGGAAATTTTCTTTTCTTTCCTTTTGGAAATGAGACTGGGACTGGAGGAATAGAGATGTTCGTTAATTTCGTAGAAGACGACATGATGCTTCCGCTAGCAGCTCACCTGAATATACAAATAAGAAAATATTTAGGCCGGAAGCCATAATGTTACTTTCACTAATTCCCTTCATTTTCAAAAGATAAAACAACGCAACCTCATTTTAAAATCAAAACTGCAATATTTTAAATTGTAATGACAAATTAATCCTTAACTTGCAAAATATACTCGATAATAAACTAACCTCAACTCAACAGTTGTTGAACAACGGGATCGCCAGTCTGCGGAAGAGATGAATATGCCGGAAATACAAAATAATATACCTGAAAGTAAAACCAAAGCATTTCTAAACAAAAAATCAAAAATCCACTGCAAATTCAAAATTAGAAACTGCAAATGCACTAAACTAATGTGAAAAGAAAAGAACACAAAAAAGTCGGACTCTTTGATCATTACTCGGCACAAAAAATCGACAAATACACTGGTGACTTCGCGTCCTCTATATTTAAAGATGACTGATACATAATGATTATAATTTTTTGAGTAGAAATGTTGTATGATACATTTAAAAAAATTAACTTTTACCTAAAAAAAGGAAGATTTACATCTCAACTTTGTTGGAGCTATCGGAGTGACTACTCTACAAACAGAAAGTTGAAAGCAGAGTGGAGTGAGTGAGTGAATGCAGTGAGTGTGCTGGGTAGAAGAACAGAGTCAACACAACAGACCAAAGATTAGTAGAGCGACTAGCACAAACAGACGCTTTCGTTTCCATTCACCATTTCACTCACTCACTCATAATAAACACCCTTTCACCGACTTTCCCCAAGCCAGGATACCCTTCACATGCCTATACTATATTGATATAACACCTATTACCTATGAGTACTTGTTGGGGGTTGAACTAAACTACTAGTACCACTAGCGGTTCTATTTCCTATGCTATTCCCTATTCTTGTACTATTTAGACTTCAGGTTTTTAAATTCTAGGTATAAAAGCAGAGAACTAAAATTCAGCTTTTATGGCGCATTTGGCTTATCGATAATCCAGAAAAATAAATACGGTAACGGGTTTTGTATAAAACAAGTGTGATTTTTAACTCAATTTTATGCGCTAATATAAAATACAATAATGCAAAGTACTTCCTTCGTTTATTTCCCCGTGTCACCTGTAAGCTGTTAGCAAAATGGCAAATTTACAATTTACTACAACAGTTGAAACGTTTTCAAAAATTGTTCTCTAAGTATATATAGTCAATAATTGAATAAAGCTGAATCAATCATTTTTTCGAATTCGACTTTTTTAATTATTATAACAGGCCGATATTATATTATTACTAAGCCCCCAGCACTATATTGAATTTCGAAAAATGCAAACCCAGAGAGGCGNAGAAATATTTTTATTTTTGTTACGAATTTCGAAAGGTTTAGGCACCAATATTTGGTTTATTTCGAAAAATGCTAACCCAGAGTGGAGTTAATTGTTTTATTGGCGCTTGCGCATTGCTTTCAGTCAAGCCCTACCATAAATACATGACCACATCTTTAGAATAATATTCTTATATATTAGATTGTCATTAACTGAACAATATCACAGGTTCAGAGGTTGACCCACAGTAAGATTTATCTCCAAATTGGACCCAAAATTATGAAATCTTTGACTTTTGGTAAAAAGCCAAACCTGCCATTTTTGGGTTCTAAGTAAGCCGTGTATTTAGGAAATCTACTTCTAATTTAGTAGAAGGGACAAACAACAAATTTTATGAGGACCGCTTATTGTTTTAAAGGGGAAAAATTTCGATCTGGAGAGGAGATGATTTGACTGATGACACGATGTATTTGACAGGTGATTTTTGTTTCTTTTATGTTGAGTTGCCCACTGAAATTCACATTTATGTCATATGGGCTGCCATATTGACTTTCTGTTCCAGTATTCATTTAGAAATCGGTTTTAGAAGGGTGAAGTGGCTGAGATGTAAACTAGACAGGTCTAAAACACGAAGACTTTAAGCTATTTGTGTCGAAAATTAGTCAAAAATACCCTGAAAAGGCTTGAAATAAATTGGTGCTTGAGAAAAAATCTCCCTTTTCTTGAATTCTGAAGGTGTTCAGCACCCAAAATTTTCCCTTTCGATACAGCCTGGTTCTTTTCTGATACTTGAAATATTTACTTTTCAAAACCGTGGAATGCGTATCATATTTGTACCTACCTGAACTCGTGAACAATTGACCCAAATGATGATGAGACTTTGAGAATTTTACCGAAGAGTAGTGAGGAAATAGTAGAGTATAGAGTAGAGCACAAAATGTGCACTAAAGACTAAATACAGTGTATGTAATAAGTAACGCTTGAAATAGCTTTCTCTATGTAAATTGTCTTTTAAAGCCCAATCCTCATATTAAACTTTCACAAGTAAAATTATGACACGGTGAAAGTTGTGTGACTTTCACTTTTGGAGTTTAGACATACATTGTATAGTTTATTTACTTCATCCATATACTACAGGGTGATTCAAAAATCAGTTAACATTTTATTCTCTCAAGCAACTGCAACTTTCTTCTCCTTTCTTTCCGGCAAAACGTTGTGGAGTCAGCATGAGCATGGGGAAAGGGAAAGTACTATGCCAATTGATTTTGGATATAGCACATAAATACTAAACATACCAACAATGAGTTTCTTGTAACGCTGTTTTAAACTTTCTACTACAAATAATACTACGTGGTTACTCTGTATACTACTAATATATGCAGAGTTTCAATGAACCTTGACCCAAACCCTAAACCCCATTCTCATCGTTATACATTTTCAAACAAAACCATAAATAAAAATTTCACATATGTAGATCCAAATAAAACTACTCCCCTTAAGGGCCCTTGTTCTATAGGTGCAATTTATTATTTTATATTACGATAATTTTAACTTTTAAGTAGCTAAGTATGTTAAGTTTCTACTTGCTACTGATACGGTCACTTAACTTTCACCGTGTAGAGGAATTGTCTCTGTAACCCTACATATGATCATAATAAAAATTTCGTAGCACGTCTTTTCACCTAACGAATTACGCCAAATGAATTTACACCTAAGTCAATTGACCTAAGTAAGTGTAAATTTACCTAGGGGAAATAGACCTAACGCAACTACATCTAAAGACCATTAATACCTAGACGGAATTTGCCCTAAATGTAAATACACCTAAAAGCTAATTTTTTCAAAATTGTTACACTATAGTATTGCTAAATTTCTTAATATTGTACCCAAATAAAGAGATGAAAAACTATTATAAACCCTTTTTCACATTAGGCTAGATACTTGCTAGCATAGCAGCAAAATCAAAAGAATTTGTTTTTAGGTATAATCACTTTTAGGTAAATTCCGTCTAGGTATAAATGTTTTAGGTGGTAATGGTCTTTAGGTGTAATTGCGTTAGGTGTATTTCCACTAGGTCAATTTACGTTTAGGTCAACTGACTTAGGTGGAATTCATTAGGTGAAAATCTGTGGAACTATTAACTTTCTCTTGGTGAAAGTTATATACTTTGTCATCAGGAGAAAGGGATTTGGTGAAAGGAGTAAGGTCAGGAATATTGGTGAATGATGAGTTTTGGTTACTCGGTCTAAAGATACAAATATACATTACATACACGAAAATTAAATCTTTCCAATCTCGGAATATTTAACTGATTAGTTTGGTGTAGTTATTTCCAAACCCACTCTTAGACTTAAGATTGCCGAAATAGGTAGGATAGCTATATATCTCAAAGAAAGTTATGATCGGGATCACGAGTACCTTTAGAGCAATTTTGAATATCGTCTAGCAGATTCCTTTCTCTTTCCTTATGCTGTAGCTATATAAAACTTTCACCAATGGAAAATTAAGTTTCTATTTAATTAAGCACATATTTTAATTTCAATCATACTAAGAATCCTGATCATAAGTGATCGATCTGAGCCACCCAAGCCAAAGCCAATTTAAAAAATTCTACACCCACTTTCCTGAGGGACATTTTTATTCCTATTGTATAGGCTTAATAATTTCTGCTTATTCATTTGTTACCCGATTAAAAAATTCAGTTCGGAATTCGGACACAGAATTTCCCTTTGCGTTAATGGTGTCTTGTCCTTCTGGTTGATAGCCAAAGAAAACAAGCTGGAAAAACTTAGGAGCTCGCAATTTTGTATTTCTGCAAGAATTTAGCCTTACTATATTATGTCGACTTTCAGGATGAAGCATCATATAGTATTATAGCATACTACAATATTATGTATAGTTATAGAAAGCATGTTACACGTTGTGGTATTATTGTGTTTGCTTTTGTTGGCTTTGGCTCTGCGAAATCATGTATGCAACAGACTCGACTCGAAATAATATCGGTGATATGGTAGTATAGCTATTTATTGTCATATGTTAAGTGTATGAGGTACATTGCCACTTTCTCCTCTGATCTGTTTATACATACAATCATGCAAATGTAGTTTACCTGAGATATATTATAATACAACTATGGGGCTAGTAAATACTTGTTACAGGTCACAATCACAGCAGTCCTAGGTGTAGGAGTATCTACGGTTGGAGACATCTCTTATCCATTTGGGCAATGGAAATGTATTTTAAGACATTTATTTTTATTGCTGAGTTTAAGCATGCATACTATTCATTGCACTACGCATTGTTCGATTCTCTCTGTGGGTATACGTCTAGACTCTAGACAAAATTACGGGCATTATACTTCTTAAGAAAGTGAATAAGAAGTCAGCATTGTTGCAAAACTGATATTCATGCACTTGAAATAGCTAAAAATGAAAATTAACTGTGTGGATGAGCTAATTGAACTAAAAACAATTGTGTATAGTTGTATCTTGTAAGAATTTATTTTGCTAAAAATTCATGCGTATGATGGCTAAAAATAGAGTTCACAGAATTATAACCCAAAAATACTACATTAACTACAATTGAAATCATTTCTACATATCATGTCACTTTTTCTAGCAATACAATGCTTTCACAGTCAATAGAAGACGTATACAAAGACATTAGACTCTGGGGTGAAATCTAGAGTTACACAATAATTTTTAGAATTATTCCAGACAACAATTTGTCATTTTCTTGCGACCTCTTTAACATCATCATTTGATATCGTACCTCAAGACTTAGTGGATTTTGAATCCCTTTTACAACCTCTGAGTGGATTTACAATTTGCATTTTATTTTCCTGGAAAACATTTTCTGGACCCATATCAGAACTATGAGACTAAAAATCTAAAAAAAATCTGTTTTCTAAATTGTCATTTTACACTAACTGTATCATCTTGAACTCATTTTTAGAAGACATAGATGTTCTTTTTGTAACTCTTACAGAATACAATTATTTAGCTTAACTTTAAAAATTATTTTCTAACAAAAATATTGGCTAGTATACTACTACAGTAGACAACGGGCGTAAATGTACCCTGACCGAGTCTAGAATGGTTTCTTAATTAATTGCAAGTCATTATTACTTCAATCTGTCTTGCTAAGCGAAGCTATAACTTCGGACAACCCATTGTGATGCGACTTTGTAAATAAACTCATTATTTAGCTTTGACTTTCAGTGACACTCTTCATTTTGTAATTTCCATCATGTCTTCCCCTAGTGTCATTTTCATTGGCTTCAATTTTCAACTCAATAAAAGTTAACATGGCTCGCACAATATTCATTTAATTCAGTCTCTAAATAATCAAAAGCTACATAACAGTTACATCTTGTTTATAATTATATCTTAAAGCGTTACTCCAAAAGACATTCTTAAAGCTATTTAAACATCCAGCACAAAGCTAGCTGTTTAAATTTTGATATCTTACATAACAGTTTATATTGTTTGTAAATTATTACATTCAAAACAATCAGCCTATTGACCCTTATTACTCTTTTAGTTAACTAGCTTTAAATATCAATTATTGCAATTACATTTATACATTGCAACACAATTATAAGACACACTTAACTCAAGCTTACTATCTCACATTCATGAACAAGAATTCCCATTAACTACTACATTTAAAATGTCAAATATAAAACTACCAACTAATTTTTCAGACTACTAAAACAATAATCTATTTATATAAGAGCTTTGCTAGTATAAACTAGAAATATCAACAATACTAAAGAATTAAGACATACATGCGAAGGAAACAAATCACAGAAAGTAGTCCTAACATTATTCTACATGTTTTCATTAAATAGTATTGCTTCACATGCGATAATACATCAACACAAACAGCAAATTAGAGTAAGTAATTACATTGTAAAATAAGTCTGTCTTTATAAGTGTATTTATAGT
>JABASH010006465.1:0-10589 GCA_019776445.1 Tomocerus maximus
ATATTTAATCTTAATTCAATAGAGCAGCGTTTGTTTCACGGTATTTCTTTACTATATTAAAATTTCACATTTTCGAATAATATTATGCCTAACCTACACTCAATGTTATTATACCTAACTGTATAATAAGCTAATTAACTAAATTAATTAATTAAATGCAAGAAAAAAGGAATATCATCAAAATTAAATGTTAACTAATTCTACTTTTTAGATGATCGAGTGGTCCTTTTGGGTAAGGACCGCTCTGTTGATCGTCTAGACGCAGTAGAACGAGTGCTACGGGAACTAGCAACTGAAATATCAGATTGTGCGTCATCGTCAGAGCCTGCATCTTTCTTTCTTCGTTTAGAAGGCTTTACTACTACCAATTCACCAATACTTTTTGTGGGCGAGACGGTGGGTTCTTTGCTTCTCCCTCGCGTCCTCCGAGGAGATGGCAATCGAGGCTCGATGACAGTTTCTGACAACATTGAAAATGACTGATCGCTTTCGACAAGAATCGACAGCTCAGGGGTAGATGTGGAACGAACGCTGCGGGAACTAGCGGCGGAGATATCGGATTTGGCGTCATCATCCGATTCCAAATCATATCTTCTAGTCGTTTTCTTCCCTCCCACAATACTTTTTGAAGGTGTTGTTTTTGAAACTCTCTTTCCTCGACTTTTTGGAGGAGACAGGAGCGGTGGAGACAGATGAACTTGTGTTGCCTGCAGAACTGAAACTGACTGATCACTGTCTTCGATAATTGTGGATAGGTCTGGGGTGTAGTCGTAGGTTTGAAGCTGCCTACGTTTTCGTTTGGTCGCAGATTTTGTCTGAGAGTCATCGTCTGCCGACGGATCTTCCTTCTCTGGAGTTTTTTCTTCGTTCATTTGCTTGCTTTTTCGCTTACTTGTCTTCCGCTTCTCTTTTACAACTTCTGCTTCAGCAGGCGGATCAACTTTCCGCTTGCCACCTTTCTGAGAGGTTGATTCCGGGGAACTTTTCTCTTTAGCGGGTGTTTTCAGCTCCTTTGCGGGCGTTTTCGGCTCCTTTGCGGGTGTTTTCGGCTCCTTTGCAGGCGTTTTCGGCTCCTTTGCAGGCGTTTTCGGCTCCTTTGGCTTCCTTTCTTTCCGCTTAGTAGTCTTTTCTTTAACAGTCACCGTCTCAACAGGAGATGGGGTTTTCAGTTCTATTTTCAAAACGTAAAACGTTAGTGTATGACACCATTGTAAGATTACACAACTGTCAAAAATGGTATCTAATAAATAAATGAACATTACCTGTTTCTTCTTGTACCGGAGGGAGTATAGGTAAAGGCGTTTTTGATCGGGACCTTGTGTTACGCGTTGTTCGTACTTTACGAGACGATTTAGGAGAATCATCTGCAGAAGCATCAAGAAATGAGGCAGACGCCTCGCTGCCAGATACATCAAACTCGGATTCCCTTCTGGATTGACTTCTGGTCATCCTTTTCTCGGATAACTCTCCAGTAACCCTTCTTTCTAACGATTTATCTGGTGTTTTCGATACTTCAAATCCATCTAACACTTCCGTTTTCCCATGCTCATCCGGCATTTGGCGCCCTAATGATGAGGCATCTGCTTCATTCAAGTCTTCTTCAAATGACTCATACAAACTTTCAGAATTTTTTTCTTTATCAGGAAATTCGTCAACGGTTACATCAGCACTGACATTTTCATTGATGAAAGCCTCGTCCAAGTTCCACTTCTCATCAGGTGATTCATCTGTTCTTCCTAGCGATTCATCTGCTCTATTCGAAATATCCAATGCATTAACAACGTTCGTTTGCTCCTGCTCAGTCAACGACTTTTGCTCTGATGGCACAATTGTTTTATTTGATTCTTCTTCAACGGGCCCAGTGGTTTCGGAATTTCTATCATAATTATTAAATGTGCTTTCTCCAACAGGTAAACTCGCGCTATTAATATTTCCATTGCATTCCTCCTCGATGTTTGGTGATTCATTTTGCATTGGTACATTTTCTAACTCATTATCCCTGGGCAAATCTTCTACTTTATTTTCCCCGGGCACATCTTTTAATTCGTTATCCCTTGGTAAGTCCTCTAAGCTCTGTATACCCGTTGGAGTATGTTTATCATTTTCTGACTCATTGAAATCAAATACTTCCGTTTTCCCATGGTCATCTGATGACTTTTGGTGCTCTAATGAGATATTTGCTTCATTCAAGTCTTCTTCAAATGACATATACAAACTTTCAGAATTTTTGTCTTTATCAACAAATTCGTCAACGGATACATCAGCACTGTTGACATTTTCATTGAAAGCCTCATCCAAGTTCCACCTTTTCTCATCCGATGACTTTCTTCCTAAGGATCCATCTGTTCTATTCGAAATATCCAATGCATTTACAACGTTCTTTTGCTCTTGCTCCGACTTTTGCTCTGATGGCACATTTGTTTTATTTGATTCTTCTTCAACGAGATCACTGGTTTCGGAATTTCTATCATAATTAATAAATGTGCCTTCTCCAACAGGAAAACACGCGCTATTAATACTTCCATTGCATTCTTCCTTGATGTTTGGTGATTCATTTTGTATTGGTACATTTTCTACTTTATTATCCTTTGGCAAATCTTCTAATTCATTTTCTCCGGGCACATCTAATTCATTTTCTCCGGACACATCTTCTAATTCATTTTCTCCGGGCACATCTTCTAATTCATTTTCTCCGGGCACATCTTCTAATTCATTTTCTCCGGGCACATCTTCTATTTCATTTTCTCCGGGCACATCTTCTAATTCATTGTCCCTTGGTAAGTCATCTAAGCACTGAATATCCATTGGAATATGTTTATCATTTTCTGACTCATTGAAATCAACATCATTTCCCCCTGGACTTCTGAATGTAAATTCCGAAAATCGCAGACCTTTCCGACAAACCAATCTTCTTAGTGAATCGTTTCCCTTGCCCTTATCCTTAGCCTTGAATTAAATACATTTAATTTAGAAAACCCCAAAATTATCAGCACAGAAATGTAAATAACTTATATTATACAATAGATTACAGAACTTATTTACCTTCATTATCGATTGTACACCAGTTGACATCTGGTCGTTAGTTGGTGTTCCATACACAGATTCATCGTTATCTATTGTTACATCTGCAGTTCCACTTTGTCTCCTTGAACTTCTAGACATAGATAGACGGTGGTCAACAGCAGGTGTTTTCAATAGGGCGACTAAATTAATAGGACTTCTACCACCAAAACTAATACGGCTTGTGCTCCGAAAGGATTTTCGTCGTCCGAAAGAACTAGAATTGGGAGTATCGGGCGAAGAGGACAAAATTCTTACAGGAGTAATTGTCACGTCACGAACAGATTTAGGAGTACAATTTCTATCACTTCCGCCACTGCCTCCAATAACGGCATGTAGAAAACCAGATTGACTTCTCATAGGACTTAAAGCACAAGTGGACTTTGCTGTATGAAGTTTCAAGCTCCTCAGTTGTGGGGGTAATTTTAATTCGTGGGATACATTACTATTAGCTCGAAATTGATTCAGTGAAGAAGGTATTGTGTACGGAAGTTTCACATGATGAATTTTAATTTTCTTAGAAGGACCGCCTACATACACTGAAAATAATAATACTGTTTAAAGGTTGTCCACTTTGTCTAAAATATATTATTACTAGAATACAGTTAAGAAATTTTCATACCAATTTCGGGAGACCCATCTGAAGCAAACTTTTGAAAATCTTGTCTTGTAGGTTTCAAAAGACTCTCCACTAATTTCTGCCTTACTTGCCAAACTGACCGTTGATGCTTCGTTAATTTCCATACATAGCTTTGCGTCTTTACACTATCATAGTGTTCTCGTAACTTCTCCCAGTCTTCCTTGTGTATGTAATATGATAAAAGTCTGTCACAGTTTTCAAAATTACTATGACTTTGGAGATATTCGACCAGAGCATCTGTGATTACAGTAGGGGCACTACATGATTTGGCTTTCACAAATTCTCCGAGTAAATTGTGCTTGTCGGAAACTAAGAGGATCAAGGTATTTCATTAAAAATGGAATTCCTATATCATAAAATTGTATTATAAATAATTGATACTAAATTCGAATTACCTTCAAAGAAATTTTGCAAATGACTGCTTTCCATTAACGCAGGTGTTGAGCAAATATCATCGATAAGGAAATTGTATTTAGTTTGTGAACTGGTCATCAAATTGAAGTATAATCTACCAAAATTAATTACAAATTATAAAAACATATTTTATTTACATTACGGAGATGCTCATTCATCTTTCCAGCTGTTCAGGTTACCTTCCCAGTTTGGATGGGCAAGACTTTTGTAATAGCTCCACGATTGATTCCCCATGCCCTAAAGCTGTCAATAGCACAACAGCAGCGCACCAAGGTAATCCATCACTCTCATGAAGACGATCTTTTTGGGATAGAAACAACAGCACTTCATGACAAGAACCATGATCTAAAGCCCATAGATTGTAAATTTCAGTTTGTTCTTCTATTGACAATTGAATGATCGATGCGAAGTCCCCACGTAGTTTGACTCTGTGAATAATGGATAAGCAAACAATATACACTTATTGATAAGTAATCGATAATATTCAAGAATTGGATACTAAAATTAAACTAAATACTTAATGCTACATTTATAATCGTTCCTTACGTTTCATTTATTATTGAGCTCAAATCTATCAAATAGTAAGCTATAATACGAGATATAGCTTTCGGATACTCATGGGCCCACATGAACATATTTAGTATGTATCCTATGTGCTTTGGAGGGTATAAACTTTCTTCCGGTTCCAAATTCCATTGTTCTCTTAAAAGTTGTTCGTCAAAACTTTCCAGAAGATAATCAATCAACAATGTATGGCTCTAAATATATATTGAGGTTTTAAATCATACATTTTATCTCTCACGAATACTTTTTATAATTTAAAATGATTTGCATTGTGTATTAATTTGTATTAATGATATATTAATGATAATTTATACTTACAGACTTAATCTCTGGATCAAGTAAATCACAGTTTTGTAAAGCTCCTTTTACGTCCATCCTTCGCTGTTCATAGTATTTCAACATCATAGGAACAAATTGATGGTCGTCAACTTCCGGTAGAATTCCGGCTTTATAAAACATCAACAAAGAGGCAGAGTACTGAACAAATTTTTCAAGGAGAAATTTCAGGTTTTCCAAATCGTCTGTCTGAGCTAAAAATAGCATCCCAATTTCATAGCATTACATTTTATGAGTTAGGCAAAATGATAACGAAAAACAACTAAAATTGTTATAGGTACATACATTCATAAACTTCATTAGGCCGCATTAACATGTTAAGTACGCCCAATAAAGCGTGCCAAATAAAATTCGAGTAATTAATGAAATGAGCTGTTTCAGGTGGGAGAACTTCGTTTCGAAACGTCAACAAATTTTCCCAGTGTTGATCCGCTACAGAACGAATGGCACATGTAAATGACGAAACCCAACCCAAAATCAAATCCACGGAACATCCGACATTGACATAAGATCCATCAATCCATTTATTGGCCATTTCGATGATGAACGAAGATCGTCTACTTTCCAATAAAACAGACAAAATGAAGTATCGGTCGGCATCCTGAATTCGAAAAAACACAATACACAACAAATACAATGTATTATGATAATCGAGCACGAATGAATTGTGAAAAAGATTTGACTACTTTTGTAGCTTCTATATTATTAAAATCAATGATTCTAATTACCAGTTGAGACGCGAGATCGTCGTAACTATGGGACATAACGGGTTCTAGTCCATACAATTGGCACAAATTTCTGTATTCTCCCGGATCGACCATCAAATCCGGTCCTCTTCTCTGCAGTACTCGAAGCATTTTTTCTTGAATACCAAAAAACTCAAAAGTCGACGTTCCATTACTGCTTAGACATACCCCACCTTGAATGTTTCAAAATATTTATTATTTACATACAAAAGACACATAAACCACAAACGGGTTACTTTTGTTACAGGAAATCATCAATAAATTAACATCAGCCCTAAACTAATCTAAGAAGTGCGTGAGTGAGCTTTTTACGAAAGGTTATTGACGCCGGATATAAATGCAGCTCTAATTTGGAATGAGGATTTTCCCAACTTTCAATAGTTTTCGGAACCACTCCAACGTCCCAAACGGTCGCAAATCGGTCTGATCATTATAAAACAAACTTTAAGCTTTGAAAATTAAATGTAAAATGTAAATTCACAAAATATTTGTAATTCCATTCGACTTACCAATAGTTTCTACGGGTATAGCGACCCAATAAGGACACAATCCTATAGTCGAATATCGAATCTTTTCAGAAGCATGATTAGAATACCACTGATTCAAATCAAATATTCCAACATAGTACACGCCATTTCTATTAGACTCCCAACTAAAAAATGTTAAATGATCCGAATGACTCCACATTCTTATTGGTCTAACAGAATATCTTTGCAAAGGACAGCGTCGGTCATCCATAGAATCTTCATTTTCACTGGCAGTATCAAAATAATCTTCCATTCTTATTGACAATTTTCTACTACATTGCATAAATTCCTGAAAATAATATGTTTACATTATAGAATTAGAGCATCAACTTAATGTTTATATAGTGCACTCTAGGCATATAAAAAATTACATTTCACATCCCTCCTTTCATTATTATTATACATTCAGGCAACAATAAAAATTGTATATTAATTTATCGACGTAAGCTTACCACAGTACAATTTAAAATGTAGATTAAATATTAAATAATTTTTTCTGCTAACCTCATATATGTAACCAAAGTTTTCATTATATGGTTTATTTCCGTACAACAGTCCAAACAATTCCGCATGTGAATAATGCATTTCCAAAGTTTGTTTTCCAAACAGAACCCAGAGGTAACAAATGTTTTTAGGATCGTCTACAGGTTGCTGGAAAGCGAATCCAAAAACTTCATTTGTAACCTCTGCTGAAGGTACTGGCGAAGAATACCTAATTTTTAAAAACAAGTAATCATTTAAATAAACAGTCAAAGAAAATTAACGTAACAATATTATACATTATTTTTGACAATCTTACAAAAGTGCAGCGCTGTCTACTCCCCATATCTGAAAACAGCCAAAACTGTATCCTACAATAAGAGAACCAATAGCGGGAATGTAGTCTAGGCACGTAACCGAAATAGAATCTTTTTCTAGAGTACACAAAACACTTTTGTCTGGACTGTAATAATGGTAATAGTTATTTTCACTTTCCGATTCTTCTTCGTCTTCACCTATGAAACAAATTTTAGTTTAAAGGTAAAGTTTAAGCATTCGCAAATTAAATGTTAGGATATAATGGCTATAAATTACGAGTCATTACTCATTATTCGATTACATTTTTACAAATCAAATAGAAAATAGGATCCAAAAATATCTTACTCGTTAAATCTACGCAAATAAGTTTGTTTCTGGTAACTAAATTATGACGCTTCGTTGCAATTAACAATTCATGTGGGTCTACCGGCGTAACTTGATATCTATGAATTCCGGGAATTAAGTCACTATCCCAATTAGAAAGGTTTGGATCGTCAAGTCCTAAATCCACAATGAAAACTTGTCCACCCTCCATTCCTACGGCAGCCACACCAACCATCGTCAACATTGCTTCATTGAAAAAAGGTCGAGCAAATCCACTTTCTTCGTAGTGGCTAAGGACGGTTACACTAGAAACCTACCAAAAATGAAGTTGAACTTAATTTATTAAACATCAGAATAAGTACGCATTTTATATATTTAGTCACAAATCAGGTCAATTAGTAGTGATTAGATATTATTAGATTGTTTTTACCGGTGAGGGCAATGATATCCATTTCATTGGTAAACAGCGTATGGGGTCGAAGATAACCAAAGCACCTACTAAACTGTCCGTTTCTCGAACTTTTAACCCCAGGAGTATTTTTCGGATCCCCAAAACTGTTTTGTGGTTATGAGTTGCTAACTCCGTTGCGCAAGTAATGCTTGAAGACTGAAAAGAATAACTAGATGTCGAAATAGTGACAGGAACATGGCATTTGCTGACATATTGTCCAGAGGTTCCATAAGAGTCCACTGGAAAGCATTTAATCAAGTTTCGACAGTAGCAGCAACCCCACTGACAATCTATTTTGGCAATAAAAGTAATATTATCAGAAGTCCATAGTTTCCACAAAAATTGCTTTTGCTTAATTATTTTGCTAGATACCTTGCGAAATAAATCCTTTAGAATTCTGAGCATGAATAGCAGAACCTGTTTGAAAAGCTGGTAAGGGAGTCTCTTGTCCATAACTAAACGGAGACAAGAAATTTTCTAAGCTGACATCATTGGACGTAAATGATGTCGTTGGATCTCCGTCGCTGGTATTCCACATTTTAATGGATAGTTGTATTAAAAACTTTTATATTGCATTCTAAAACGCCATTAAACCCTAAAAAAATGTTGTTTTGAAAAATTATATGCTGAGTTTTAAGCACACAAGAGCACCATACTATGAACACAAAGAATTCTTGAATTATTTAATTGTTCGGGACTTCCAAATTACTCTACCGCAGACAGGAACCGGAGCTCTAAAATTATATAAAAAATTCATGTCATAACTTTTAGTTTCAAAACATAAATGAATAAATACAAATTAAAATAACGTATTACATTTAGTTTAACGATCTTTTCCTTCAATTGTCAATATTATTATTTAAATTGAATGTCTGTTAACAATGAACAAGCATTTTAATTTTTTTCACATTTGTTCAAATGCTTTATTTAACGGACAACGTTCGTTGTAGAATTGATTAAATAAAGCAAATTTAATTTGTAATAAACTTATTAGATTCTTTCTGACATCTGAGTTGAGTTACACCTTCTTGTGATTTTGTGATACAGCTGACGAACGACTGTTGACGATGACGATGGGATGGACTATTCAATAAGCACAATATCATAATTTTAACTGGTCACTTTGTTTTAAATAACCATTTTGTCTCTTATATTATAATTGTCACTAATTAAATTAAATTCAGTAAATATTATTCTCTCTTGCCCAAGTCCAAATGAAATGCAAAATTGTTACGCAATCAAACGATAGAAATGTTTATAGCAAGAGTGAATATCATTTGCTTGAATCGGCGTTCTCCTATTGAATTTGGCGCTAGGGAAGCCGCTCAAAAAGTCTCATCTTCCTGGGCATATCCGCCAGCTTTTAAATAGTCACATGTGCGCCTCGCGAAATCACACAGGAGGACTGAAAAAGACCAAACCGAAAGAATCCCCCCCGCATGGGTCTAATTTACCCGTTTTTTGTAAAGAGAATTATTTGGGAAAGCTCACTTATACTTTAGTTTAGTCTAAAAGATTGGAAGGAAGGCTATCATAGCTAGCAGAAGGATGCGTCCATTAACTGAAGAAGAAACACGGGCACTTTTTGAAAAATTGGCTAAATAGTAAATCACTTTTGACTTTTACTATTTAAATATTAATCTATTTATGTTATATGAATAATGATACATGCACGATGACGTAATATTAACATGAAGTTTTGATTTCCAGTATTGGAGAAAATATCAAAGTGCTCGTAGATCGACCTGATGGACCACACTGCTTTCGTCTTCATCAAGAAAGAGTTTATTATGTTTCAGAAGATATTATGCGTAAAGCAGGAAATGTTTCAAGGGACAATTTAATATGTCTAGGTTCTTGCCTAGGAAAGTTTACCAAAACGAAAAAGTTCAGGTTGCATATTACAGCCCTTGATTATCTGGCTCCTTATGCACAGGTAAGATTGTTTTGCGTTTTTATATTATTTAAATGCTAATCTGCCAGTGCCAATCATCACAAAAATACTAACTATCTTTTATGTAACTATATTATTTTTGTAAATCATTTTTAGCGTAAAGCGGTGACTTTATTGTAATAAAGTTTATCAAACCCACGAACTATTTAATTTTTGTGACCTAAAAGTTGTAGAAAGATTAATAACAGTAATTTTCCCAATGACGTTCTTACAGTACTCAGTACTAACATTATAATAGCAATATAGCAAATCATGCTTTTAATCAGGCTAAATTAAGATTCAAATTAATTTAAAATGTTAAATGTAAGCTTGACAATTAATTTATTAACTGTCATGACATGACCTCGTTACTCGTTACAATAAAACTTATTTTTGATTTAATTTGTGGTATTTTGTGTATTAAGTATTATTGTTATTAAGTACTATTTATTATTGCTACTAGGCTCCCTACTGTTATAAATTTCGAAAGATTTAGGCACCAATATTATTTGGCTTAATTTCGAAAGAACCCAAAAGCGTAATTTATTGTTTTATATGTGTAATGTTTTATGCACTGAATACGCGCTTACGCATTGCTCATTTTGATGAGTTATTTTATGCATAGAACATGCAATACATACATACATATTTGGGTACAACAAAACGCGTTTACTATTATAATATTACTACTATAGATTATTGTTTTAATTTGATTTTAAAGGCCAAGATGTGGTTGAAACCCTCTGCTGAACAACAATTTCTATATGGACACAACGTAACTAAATCTGGATTGGGG